>CM045892.1:45638567-45668567 GCA_025169545.1 Anguilla japonica | reverse complement strand
TTCATCACCATGGAGACCGGGCACCCACTGTTATTAGTGCTGTGTCTCATTTCTTAATAGCATCAGTTACCATGTGTTAACCATGTGTTACATCCGTGTGTTTCTGCCATGTGCTGTGTGTTAGCGTCATGTGTTAGTTCTATGTGTTAGTGCCATGTGCTGTGTGTTAGCATCATGTGTTAGCATCATGTGTTAGTGCCATGTGCTGTGTGTTAGCATCATGTGTTAGCACAAAGAGCTGTGTGTTAGCGCCAGGGGTTAGCGCTATGTGTTAGCGCCACGTGCTGTGTGTTAGCATCATGTGTTAGCGCAAAGAGCTGTGTGTTAGCATCATGTGTTAGTGTCATGTGTTAGCGCCACGTGCTGCGTGTTAGCATCATGTGTTAGCGCCACGTGCTGTGTGTTAGCGCCATGTGTTAGCACCATGTGCTGTGTGTTAGCACCCGGGGTTAGCTCTGTGTATTAGTGCCAACTGTTAATGGCATGTGTTAGTAGCGTGCTGCAGCAGTGTGTTCCTGGCGTGTGGTGCTGGTGTATGAAGCCTGTCATTGTTGTTTGGCTCCTGAGATCCACACATTAATGCTGTACTTGTCTCTGTGCTTCTCTTCTCCATTTGTACATGTCCATCACTGGTGAGTACTTACATGTCATTGCGTGATCGGTCACACCTGAAGAACACCTGTTCTTTGTTCCTTTGTCATGTGACACCCCCTTTTCCCCACACCCTGATTGATGGCCACACCTGTGTCTGCCCTGGGTGCTGACTCCTCAGTGGTTCTGCTGGAGTAAACTCTCAAAGGTCACGCCCCCCACCATCATGCCACACTCTCCTCAACTCTCGTCAAATCCAACCCAACACACCTGTGTTTAAACCCACACACATATGTGTGATCACGTACACACACAAGTGCACAATCACACACACCGGTGATCACACACACATACTCACACACCCACACAATCACACACATCGGTGATCACACTCACACACACATACTCACACACCCACACAATCACACACACTGGTGATCACACTCACACATCCACACAGTCACACACACCGGTGATCACACACACACACACACACACACACACACACGTGCAAAAACTCTCACACACGTGCACACACACACTTGTGATCACAGACGAAGAACAGTTTTCTGCAGTTCTCTGTTGTCTGTACTGTGTGTGAAGTGCTGTTGGTGTGTGTGAATCCTGAACCTGTCCACCTGTCCACCTGTCCACCCTCCTCCCTCTGCACAAGCACGTTCTCCTGTCTGAGTCTCAGGAGATCAGCAGATCAGGATTTAGCCCAACAGAACAGGGTTATGGCAGAGGAGCCTGCTATGGCAGGAGAGCAGTATTTGATTATGTGACACTTTTCCATCATAAGGCCTCTAAATCTTTTTCTCTCCCTCCCTTTCCCTGTCTTCATCTTTCTCTCTCTCACCCTGTCTTGCTTCCTCTCCCTCCTGACCCCATCTCTCTCTCTCTCTCTCTCTCTCTCTCTCTCTCTCTGTACCTGCAGAAGAAACTGGTGTTGACGTTCCATACCTCCACTCCGGCTGCCTGTAAGCACCTGTGGAAGTGCGGTGTGGAGAACCAGGCCTTCTACAAGTGAGTCTGCCCAGGCTCACCCTGCCCCACCCTCTGCCCCGCC
Source organism: Anguilla japonica (assembly GCA_025169545.1). Taxonomy (NCBI): domain Eukaryota; kingdom Metazoa; phylum Chordata; class Actinopteri; order Anguilliformes; family Anguillidae; genus Anguilla; species Anguilla japonica. Next base: position 45,666,907 of record CM045892.1, on the reverse strand, counting down.
CTGCCCCACCCAGCCCCACCCTCTGCCCCGCCCTGCCCCACCCAGCCCCACCCTCTGCCCCGCCCTGCCCCCCCCTGCCCCACCCTCTGCCCCACCCAGCCCCACCCTCTGCCCCGCCCTGCCCCTCCCTCTGCCCCACCCAGGCCCCACCTCTGCCCCACCCAGCCCCACCCTCTGCCCCACCCTGCCCCTCCCTCTGCCCCACCCTCTGCCCCGCCCAGCCCCATCCTCTACCCTGCCCTGTTCCACAGTCTACCCCGCCCCATCCTCTACCCCGCCCAGCCCCTCCCTCTGCCCTCTACCCCGCCCCACCCTTTGCTTCGCCGTCTGCCCTGCCTAGCCCAGCTCAGTCTTAACTCCTACCCCGCCCTGCCCCACCCTCTGCTCCTCCCTGCCCCACCCTCTGCCCCATCCTCTGCCCTGCCTCACCCTCTGCTTCACCCTCTGCCCTGCCCTACCCCTCCCTCTGCCCCGCTACCAGCCCACTCTCTTGGTTAGTTACTGAAAACACTCAGCATCTGACCCTCCTGTGTACTGTACCTCTCACTGTTTGTTTGTGCATTTCCCCCCTGACAGGTGTGCAAAGTCCAGCCAGATCAGGACCGTGTCCAGCAGTAATGTATTTTTCAAAGGCAGCAGATTCAGATACAGGTGAGATGTTCAGGTCCTTGTCGCTCGGTTAGTGTAATGCACGTAATGCTGTATGTCAACAGGGCTAATATGTGAAGTAATTCAACGTACCATGTCTGACAGGCTATACAGGATAAAATCACAATCCTTGTCATTTATAATCACCTGTGAGACTGCCACAGTACTGTTCAGGTGCTACATATCATTAATTCTGTTAGCATTTATGTACCTGCTAAGTATCACAGCACTGTTAGCATTTATTTACCTGCTAAGCATGACAGCACCATTAGCATTAATGAACCTGCTTAGTGTGACAACACTGTTGGCATATTATTTACCTGCTAAGTATGACAGCACTGTTGGCGCTTATTTACCTGCTAAGTATGACAGTGCTGTTTGTGTTTGGTTTTTCCCACAGTGGAAGAGTTGCAAAGGAGGTGATAGAAGCAAGCTCCAAAATCCAGAGAGACCCACCTGCTGTACACAGGTTTGCTTCGCAGCGCATTTGTGTTTATGTTCATTGCTGGAAATGGCCCCTTTTGATGACATCACAGCTCTGTAAATCCTCAGTTGGGGTGATGTCAGGCTTGAGGGTGGTCCAGCAGGAATGCTGCATATTGCAAGCTGCTCATGTTTGCAGCATTCTGCGTTAAAATGAGAGATGTGATTCACCTTATTGAACCCCGTGGGGTAATTTGTCCTCTGAATTTAACCCATCCTAGGTACTTAGCAGCAGTGGGGCAACAGTGTAGCGCCCAGGGACCAAGTCCAGTTCTGAGGCCAGTGCCTTGGTCAAGGGCAAAAGCAGGAATATAACCGAACCTGACATGCATGTCTTTTGGTGAAGAGTCCTTTTGTAAACCCATGGTATGGAAAGACAGACAGACAGACAGACAGACAGACTGGTGGACAGGTAAAGTCACACCTGTTTTTCAGGTCCAACTTTGCCCAGAGCAGAAGCTACAACTCCCTGAGCAACAAGCACCTCATCATGAACATGGAGCCCCTACTTCCTGCCCTGCCTGGCCCCATCGAGGGGGAGGAGCTTACCACAGAATGCGGTGAGAATCTGCATAACCCCGCCCCTTCTGTTTAGCCCTGCCCATTTTCCTTTACCTCAGTTGTGTATAAAGCATGTCTTTACTACACAGTTACAAATGAGTTAAGCCTGAGATATGCATTCACTACAATTACATGAGATATGACTTTACTACAGTTACGCATGAGTTGTGTATAATATATGCTTTAGATGGTACATGAGTTACATGTGAAATATGCCTTTACTACAGTTACACAAGGCTAAATGGTAAATGGTAAATGGACTGCATTTATATAGCGCTTTTATCCAAAGCGCTTTACAATTGATGCCTCTCATTCGCCAGAGCAGTTAGAGGTTAGGTGTCTTGCTCAAGGACACTTCGACATGCCCAGGGCGGGGTTTGAACCGGCAACCCTCCGACTGCCAGACAATCTTACCTCCTGAGCTATATCGCCCCCTATAAGGCTCTCCTTCATCACAGATTAATATGAGTTACATGCATAAGTGCATTAATACAGGTGTGGGCTTTAATACAGGTGTGGCACGTGTGTGTTCACGTGTGACGGGTATACAGACAGGTGTGAGATTTGGCAGGTGTATGCTCAGGTGCGAGGGATGTGACAGGTGAAGAGTGAGTGGCAGATTCGTCCCCAGGCTGGGAAATCCCACTCTGATGAGGAACTAAATTTACCCCTCTGAACCCCCCCCCCCCCCCCCGGTTGACACCATGTTGATGACATCATGGAATCTGCACTGGGTCGGGGGGCTTTAATGAAAAGTTCATTTGCGCCCTTTATTTGGCTGTCTGAGCACTGGGGTCACGCAGCTGCCCCCCCCCCCCTTCCCCCCCATCCATCTGGTTTGTCCTTCTGATGGTGGCGGTTTGTATCTGGGGGATAGGTAATTGATTTTGATTGTGGGGGGGGGGGGGACTGTGATTGTGGACCGTTGGGTGTACTTTTAAGTCGATTATCGTGACAAACTGCACGCTGGCGGTACTTTCGTCTGAACAAATGCTCATAAATCAGGTCAGGTACTAGTGGTAGGTAACTGTTGTTGTGATGGTGGTGTTATTTTGGGGGGGGGGGGGGTATAGGGGGGTAGGTAATTGTTGTGAGTGATGGTGGTGTGTATGTTTGGGGGGGGGGGGTTATAGGGGGGGTGGGTAATTGTGTTGTGAGGGTGGTGGTGTATGTTTGGGGGGGGGGGGGTTTAGGGGGTAGGTAATTGTCCTTGTGAGGGTGGTGGTGTGTATCTTTGAGGGGGGGGGGTGGGTATAGGGGGGTAGGTAATTGTCCTTGTGAGGGTGGTGGTGTGTATCTTTGAGGGGGGGGGTGGGTATAGGGGGTAGGTAATTGTCCTTGTGAGGGTGGTGGTGTGTATCTTTGAGGGGGGGGGGTGGGTATAGGGGGGTAGGTAATTGTCCTTGTGAGGGTGGTGGTGTGTATCTTTGGGGGGGGGGGGTATAGGGGGGTAGGTAATTGTCCTTGTGAGGGTGGTGGTGTGTATCTTTGAGGGGGGGGGGTGGGTATAGGGGGTAGGTAATTGTCCTTGTGAGGGTGGTGGTGTGTATCTTTGAGGGGGGGTGGGTATGGGGGGGTAGGTAATTGTCCTTGTGAGGGTGAAGTGGATCCTGTGTCCTGTTCTGTCCGGAGGGAGCGCGATGTGCTGCTGACAGGCGCATTAGCTGAGAAAATCCGGGACGATCACATTTCCTCCAGCAGAGTCTCCTCTCCTCTCCTCTCCTCTCTCCTTCCCTCTCCATCCATCACCCACACCCACGCTCCCCCCCCCCCCCCCCCCCGACCCCCCCCCCCCCACACACTTTACGGTGTTGTATTACAGCTGCACTCTCCACTCTATTCATAGGAGGAAATGAGTCCCCACACCATCCTGCCACAAGTATTTTAAATGTTTTTTTTTATTTTGGTCAATTTAGTCTTGGCTGTTTGTCAGCGGACTGTCAATCGGGTGATTTCTGTGTTTCTGTTCCGTTCTTCAGATGGACAGTTGGGCCGTGTCCCTGCTCTTAAAGGGACAGGCCCCTGTCTCAACTCCATGTTTGCTGATTACAGTCCTTCATTTTTTGAAATTTGGTTAACACACTGCTCATATTGCATTTTCCTTTAGTTGCCATCTGTGGTTCCTATAGAGCCAGGTGTAAGGCCAGATGTGAGCTTCAGTACACCTGCCCTGCAGTGTGCTGTCGCCACCTAGTGGCAGGGAAGACTGCTTGGTCTGTGCTGTGTGTGGTCAGTGCTGTGGGTCTATGCTGTGCTGTGTGTCAGTGCTGTGGGTCTGTGCTGTGTGTGGTCAGTGCTGTGGGTCTGTGCTGTGTGGTCAGTGCTGTGGGTCAGTGCTGTGTGGTCAGTGCTGTGGGTCAGTGCTGTGAGTCTATGCTGTGCTGTGTGTCAGTGCTGTGTGTGGTCAGTGCTGTGGGTCTGTGCTGTGTGGTCAGTGCTGTGGGTCTGTGCTGTGTGGTCAGTGCTGTGTGGTCAGTACTGTGTGTCAGTGCTGTGGGTCAGTGCTGTAAGAGCTTTGTTCTGAGGGGCTGTATGTGCTGTAATCAGGCGTGAGATTAGGCAGGATGTGTGGAGAGAGGGGGATATAAATATCAGGTTTGGACTCATCTGGTCCCTAAAGCCCTGTGGGTGTTAGCACATGCTAGGGGGCGGGGCCAGGATGGGACCCGGGGCTGGGGGCGGGGCCTGGCGTGCTTTAAAAGCGGCGCGGCTCTGTAGAAGGTCAATGTGTGGGGCAGAGGGCCGGGGACAGATGAGTACAGCGAGGATGGAGGTGGGGCATCAGACAGTGAGCCTGTGGAGACCTGAGGAGCTGTGCTGTGGGGGCAGGGAGGAGGAGCGTTTGGGGGTGGGGGTGGAGGAGGAAGACGAAGAGAGGGTGGAGGAAGCAGAGAATTTTAAAATAGAGAAGGTGGGGGTAGAGGAGGGGGTAAAGAAGGTGGGGGTAGAGAAGGAGGTGGAGAAGGTTGGGGTAGATAAGGAGGTGGAGAAGGTGGGGGTAGCGGAGGAGATAGAGAAGGTGGGGGTAGATATGGAGGTGGAGAAGGTGGGGGTAGATAAGGAGGTAGAAAAGGTGGGGGTAGCGGAGGAGATAGAGGAGGTGGTGGTTGAGGAGGCAGTGGAGGAGGTGGGGGTAGAGGAGGAGATAGAGAAGGTGGGGGTAGATATGAGGTGGAGAAGGTGGAGAAGGTTGGGGTAGAGGAAGAGCTGGAGAAGGTGGGGGTTGAGGAGGTGGTGGTAGAGGAGGCAGTGGAGATGGTGGGGGTTGAGGAGGTGGTTGTAGAGGAGGCAGTGGAGGAGGTGGGGGTAGATATGGAGGCGGAGAAGGTGGGGGTAGATAAGGAGGTGGAGAAGGTGGGGGTTGAGGTGGAGCTGGAGATGGTGGGAGTAGATAATAAGCTGCAGAAGGTGGGGGTGGTGCAGGAGCGGGCGGAGGACGCTGAGCGGGTGGAGGCCCTGCGCTGCCAGGTGAAGATCACCACGCGGCAGAGCCTGCAGCTGCGCATGGCCAACCACACGGCGCGCGACGTCTACGTGCGTCTGCTCGGCCACGGGGCCCGAATCTCCGGCACCGGTACTGAGCTGCCGGCCCGGCTGGGTGTGTGTGTGAGCGTGTGTCTGTCAGTGTGTGTGAGTGTGTGTGTGTGTGTCTGTCTGTGAGTGTGTGTGTGAGTGTGTGTCTGTCAGTGTGTGAGTTAGAGTGTGTGCCTGTCAGTGTGTGAGGGTGTGTGTGTGTGTGTGTGTCTGTCTGTCAGTGTGCGTGAGTGTGTGTCTGTCAGTGTGTGAGCTACAGTGTGAGAGTGTATACATGTGTCTGTCAGTGTGTGTGGGTGTGGGTAAATGAGCATGTGTCAGTGCATGAGCATGTATTTGAGTATGTTAGAGTATGAGTGTGTGGTTGATTTTGGTAGTTTGGTTCTCAATGCTGCTTCAGCTGTTTTGGTGGATGTGTGATCACAGATAGAGTTGCAGAGGGAGCTTATGGGATAATAGGGATCATGGCGGTGATCTTCATTCCTGGTCATGGTGAGCCGCTGGGTCTGCTGGTTTTTGTTGTTACTCTACTCTTAATTAAAATTAAAGCAGTCGATTGCACAGTTAACTCACCTCCCCTGGTTTCTTGGGTCTGAATTGGTTGCTGATATTCAGGTATAAACAAAAACCAGCAGGCCAGAACAAGGAATGAAGATCACTGGATTATGGCAACTGAGACTGTAGGACGAGCTATGTGACATACAGTATGTTTAACAGACAGTGTGAAAGACAGGGCGAGATATGTGAGTTCTGCATCAGTGCATTGTGGGTAAACAGAGTAGTTGTGATGACTGATGACTGTAGTTGAGGATGAGGTGCATTATGGGTGAGGGCACTTGTTAACTGTGTGGGTCTGGGCAGAGGAGAGGTGCATTGTGGGTAAGGGGGGGGCAGGAATCTGTCGGCTTGCAGACGCTGTAACCTGACTACAGTTCCACTGCTGATTACATTATCTAATACAGCACTGACAGGAGAGAGCAGCCTTCATCCATCAACTCATACACACACACACACACACACATCATACACACACACACACATACATCATACACACACACAAAACTCTCACACACACACATATATGGATAAAACACATACGCCATATGGATCAAAAATACACACATACATGAGCAAACACACATACATATATACCTATATTAAACACACACACACACACACATCAAACACAAAGATAGGTCAAACACACATACACATCGAACACCCTCACAAACACATAGATATGAAACATACATGAACCTACCTTCACGCACATGTACACACATCAAATATACATGTGTACACACAACTACATATTCACACACACACACACACACACACACACACACACAGCTCTCCTGAGACCTAGTATAAAAATATCTACATACATTTTCTGCCCTTTATTCTCTTGCTTCAAACTGTGGTAATCAGGGGGTGTATGAGAGAGGGAGAGAGAGAGAGAGAGAAAGGGGGGAGGGGAGAAGGAGATTGCTGAAGGACAAACGGCACCTATTTTTCTGAGGAGAGAGAGAAGCAGTCCAGCTGTAGGTGCATTGGAAGCACTTAAGGCAGCGTATCCTTTGGTTTTCTTGTTTTATTGGCAATTACCCCCTCCTCTGTTTCTCTATCTGTTTTTTCCCCTCCTCTGTCCATCTCTCTATATCTCTGTTTTTCCTTTCTCTCTTTGAACCCTCACCGTGAGGTCATCACAGCCCTTTGTTGACTTTGTTGGCTGTTTCCATAGCAGCAGTTGCCGTCGGTTCTGGAGCAGTTGCTCCCGCCGTTCCCGCTCGCTGATGCAGCTGTTGCCATGGTTACAGTGTTTCCGAGGCGGATTTTCGCGTCCGACGCGAGCGAAACGGCACCAGACCCCTGATGTATCCCGAGGAATGTCTCTCGCACCCGTGTTGATTATTTAGATCCATTAAAAGCTCAGCTTACTGCGGAACCTGTGCGAACGAGGACGAGTGTAGCTACCTAGCGGAACATCGCAGAAATATAGCAATACAATAAAATAAGGGTGCGTGCATCTGCCGATATCAGTTACCTCTAAGCGTCGGGTAATATCATTCTGAATTTTGAAATGCTGGTGCGAAAGAGAGGTTGGAACAGGAGAGGCTGGACTTGGATCACTAAATGAACAGCGCTAAATTAAATAACCCTTCTGATTGCATTATTTAATTTGTCGCTCTGTTGAGATCCAGAGAAATGCGAGTGTCCCGGAATGGTGTCCCGGGCGGGGGTGTGTGTGTGGCATCCGTCTGTAGCCTGAGAGGTGTGTCTTAATCCCGCGCGCCAAGGCAGGGGGCACAGGGCCTAAATTTAGCAGCTGTGGTGCCTGTCAGAGTTTCCCCTCCCTTCCGAAGACAAAGAGCAGGCTTATAAACTGGGCCCCGCCCCAGCCCGGCCTCCTGCACAAATCAGCATCTCTCATACCATACCCAGGGAAACAGGCTCCGCCCACTCTCCTGCACAAACCAGCATCTCTCATACCATACCCAGGGAAACAGGCTCCGCCCACTCTCCTGCACAAACCAGCATCTCTCATACCATACCCAGGGAGACAGGCTCCGCCCACTCTCCTGCACAAACCAGCATCTCTCATACCATACCCAGGGAAACAGGCTCCGCCCACTCTCCTGCACAAACCAGCATCTCTCATACCATACCCAGGGAAACAGGCTCCGCCCACTCTCCTGCACAAACCAGCATCTCTCATACCATACCCAGGGAGACAGGCTCCGCCCACTCTCCTGCACAAACCAGCATCTCTCATACCCATACCCAGGGAAACAGGCTCCGCCCACTCTCCTGCACAAACCAGCATCTCTCATACCATAGCCAGGGAGACAGGCTCCGCCTACTCTCCTGCACAAACCAGCATCTCTCATACCATAGCCAGGGAAACAGGCTCCGCCCACTCTCCTGCACAAACCAGCATCTCTCATACCATACCCAGGGAGACAGGCTCCGCCCACTCTCCTGCACAAACCAGCATCTCTGATACCATACCCAGGGAGACAGGCTCCGCCCACTCTCCTGCACAAATCAGCATCACTCATACCATACCCAGGGAGACAGGCTCCGCCCACTCTCCTGCACAAGCCTGTATCACTGATACCAAACCCAGGGAAAGGGGAGGGGCCCAGCGGTGAATCTGAACCCTCTCCTCTCTCTCCGCAGGTGTGATGGCGCTGAAGGATTCGGTCCACCTGTCGCCCCTGCGGCCCTGCTCGGCCAGGCGGGCCCGGGGGGGGAGGAGGGGGGCCAGTTCGGCGTCCCGGGGGAGCAGGGCGGGCTCGAACCCGCGAGCGAGGAGCAGCAGACGCACAGCGAGCCGGAGGACCAGGAGGAGGAGGCGGAGGAGGCGCTGACCATCTCGGAGCTGGCCTACAGCCCGTGCGCCAGCATGCTGCCCACGCCCGTGGAGGACGGCGGGGGCGTGGACCTCCTGTTCCAGAGCCCCGTCAAGCTGCTGAAGGAGCTGCACGCCGACCGGCAGCTGGAGGCGGAGCTGGAGGAGGAGCTGGGGGCGGGGCCGAGGGCCGAGGGGGCGGAGCTGCGGGCGGCGGCGACAGCGGCGGGCGGGGCCCTGGGCAGCGGAGTGCGGCGGCTGGCGGGGCATGCGCAGACTAGGGGCCTGCCTGCGCAGCCTGGCCCGCCTGCTCCTGGTGGGCCTGGGCCTGCTCCTGGTGCTCCTGCCGCTCCTGCTGGTGCTCCTGGAGTCCGACATCGACGTCTCCTTCCTGCGCGACATCCGGCAGACGCCCGAGTTCCAGCAGTTCCACTACGAGTACTACTGCCCCCTGCGCCGCTGGCTGGTCTGCAAGATCAACGTCGTCATGGAGAAGCTGGGCGCGGACTGAGGGCCGAGGAGCCACGCCCCGAACCACACCCCGCCTCCCCACGCCCCAGGAACAGCGACGCGGACGTGGTCTCGCCACCAGGGTTGGGGCGGGGCGGGGCGGGGCACGGGTGGGCCAGGGTGGGGCAGGGCGGGGCGGGGGTTGTTCCTGGGGCGGCAGCGTGGCTGTCCCCCTCAGTCCTGTGTGCTGAAGCACGACACCAGCCTCCTCATGCAAAGTCTTAATATGCACTGAGCAAACACACCGTTTTAGAGTCCATCTTCATTCATTAGCAGCAGAGCTACAGAACCTTTAACAGACTATAGAGGGAGTTTCAGGGGGGACCAGATGGTCAGGAGCTCTGACTGGATCTGTCCATCACAGCAGGTCAGAGAGGAGCAGAGATGGCGGTTTTTAGTGGAAGAGAGGAGCAGAGATGGTGGTTTCACTGAGGAGAGAGGAGCAGAGATGGTGGTTTCTCTGAGGAGAGAGGAGCAGAGATGGTGGTTTCTCTGAGGAGAGAGGAGCAGAGATGGTGGTTTCTCAGTGGAAGAGAAGAGTAGAGATGGTGGTTTCTCAGTGGAAGAGAAGAGTAGAGATGGCGGTTTCTCTGAGGAGAGAGGAGCAGAAATGGTGTTTTCTCTGAGGAGAGAGGAGCAGAGATGGTGGTTTCTCTGAGGAGGTAGGAGCCAAAATGGCGGTTTCTCTGAGGCGGTAGGAGCCAAAATGGTGGTTTCACTGAGTGAAGCAGGGATGGAACCTGCTCTGTAGTCTCTGTTAAAATGTGATCATGTCCAGATCATCATACGTTAATGGTGCATTTTCCATATCAGTAAATTAAAACAGACTGATTCAATTAGAACAATCAGAATTACACCATTTAGACAAAGAGAACATTACACAATATCAATCAAATAATCTTAATTTTACATCCATGCATACACATGAAATATGTAATATTGCAATATATGTAATCAGGAAATTACTGAAGGCTTGTCTACTTTTCCTGCTGTACAGTGTCTTGAGTGACACGTACAGGAAGAGTAAAGGCTTGGAAGCACCCCACCCTGGTGAAAAAAATAGCAACAACCACAGCCTATAGATATATATGTATATTTAAAAAAAATACAAAATTTATGCTGTTTTTAATGTTTTGTACATTTTTATGTAATACGAGTATTTCAGGAATTTTTCAGTCAGAAAAATCTACTTTAACTTATTTAAAGGTACAGATTTGCTGGACAGGGTCTGGGGAAATGAGGCTATTTTTAAAGTATAGTGTACTGCTACCGGGACAGGGGATACCTACAAGTTTCTTACTATATATAGCACAATCTTTATCATGCAGACATGGCACTGAAGTAATGGAGGTCCTTAGAGCAACGTAGGGTAACTGTTGAAGTGTCGTTTCAAACGTGAGTCAAAACACAGCCATGGGCTCTTTCTGATTGGTCAAAACACAGCCATGGGCTCTTTCTGATTGGGTTACTGCTCAGTGCCATGTGTCCCTACATTTATAACGCCGAATCGCTGGTTCTGCACAGTTTGGAAAGTCCTGGTTGGCTTTTTGCCATGTGATTTCAGGCTTTTTAAACTGTGTGTGTGCTTGCATGCGTGTGCGTGCGTGCGTGTGCGTATGCTTGTGTGTGTGTGTGTCTGTGTGTTGACTGTGGTGATCTGTCCTAAATGGACTCACTGATTCTGGGTCAGTTACCCCTGATGGTATGCTGCCAGCCTGCCATTGGACATGCATTGTGATTGGACGTGGCGTTCCATACCCATGTGTGAGCCAATCAGAAGCGTGGGGCGGGGTCTCATAGGAAGGACATCAGACTGAGGCCCCTGCTGGACCAAATTAAAGATGGCCTCACTGTTCCATGAGAAATGGCACATTTAATGCCATGAAGCAAACATCCAAACATCCTGTTGTAAACCTTATACGCATATACACAGTACTTACCCTCTCCTGCATAAGCACTGCTGTACATCTGTGTGTTCATAACCAGCCTCTTGCACTGAGCTTTACTCAGTGAATACTGTAGCTACGCAAGTCTTCTTTCTAGGCCATACAGTGAGCATTCTGATTCAGCACTGAGCACGCTCATTCTGGAGCACTGAGCACTGAGCATGTTCATTCTAGAGCACATTCTAGAGCACCGAACTCTCAGCTCATTCTGGAGCACTGAGCACTGAGCATGGTCATTCTAGAGCACCGAACTCTCAGCTCATTCTGGAGCACTGAGCATGTTCATTCTAGAGCACCGAACTCTCAGCTCATTCTGGAGCACTGAGCATGTTCATTCTAGAGCACCGAACTCTCAGCTCATTCTGGAGCACTGAGCATTTTCATTCTAGAGCACCGAACTCTCAGCTCATTCTAGAGCACTGAACTCAGCTCATTCTAGAGCACTGAACACTGAGCATGCTCATTCTGTGGCACTGAGCACTGAGCATACCCATTCTGAGTCAGGCTGTTCTCCATGTGTCTGTTACTCTGGTATTGCCCGTAATATGTGTGTAGTTTCATCACATCGATAATTTAACCTTAACACTTTTTTAAGTAACTTGTCGTTTAGCACATGTTGGAATTAATGTATCACTGTAGTGTAAAAACAGGCTATTCTATCAAATAATATAGTATGTTTAGTACACTATAGCATTTCTGCAAAAAAGGCAAACCCTCCCCAGCTTTGCAAAACCTGCAGAACAGAAAATTTTCAGTGAAGGGAAGAAATCAGACACACACACACACGCACATGCGCACATGCACACAGATGCGCATATGCACGTGCACACACAAGCATGCACTTGTCCACAGAGGGAAACATGCACACAAGCATGCACACACACACACACACAAACGTGCAAAAACATGTGCGAATGCACAGATGCTTTAAATGTACTACAAAGTGTCAGCCAAGGAAATGCAGGCACTTGTGTTAAGTTCCTGCACATTTCCTGCAGCTTTATTAAGCTTTGACCTGTATGAAGGATGCAAGTACTGTAACATGAGAAGGCCTGTAGAGAACAATAGCACTGTAGCATCTTCCTGTATGTCTATCCCCATCTCACATATATGCATGCATTCCATATGTAAACTTAAGCAGTAGACATCATATAAAACAAACACAGCGAATGCGTTGTGTGTGCAGTTTACACTAGTACAGGCTTCCTCTGTCTTACGTGGTTTTTTTTAACTTTTTTTTTACTAAAAAAAGTCTATTAGGTCCCACTGTGTGAAATGCACATGGTTAGATTCACCATCTAAGCCACCGCAAAGACATGTTTTAGACACAAGTACTGGCTGCAGTTACAGCACATCATACACTTTTCAGCTTTTTATCTGTACAAAAAAAGCAGCTATATAAACGTTTGCCTGTTTAGATGGTGTGCTGTAAAATCTGTGTAAGTCATACCTGTTTCGTCACCCCCCCCCCCCCCCCCCCCCCCCCCAAAAAAAAGCTCAGATTCAGGGGGAAAAAACGCACTGGTTGTACAGTCCCTGTTCATAACCTTACGGAAATGTTATGTCTTATCCACAGATTTTACAGAGCTGCATGCTAAAACCACAAGTAGTAAGTGTGAAAACATATTATACCCGTTACTGCACACCCCTAGCCATGCGTTCCATAACCGTATGATTGATAAACTAATGCGTAAACAAACACGAAGGCTGTTACATTCTGTATAGCAACAGAAAGAAAAAGAAAAAAGACCAGATATTTAATCATCCTTATAATGCTACCATACATTTGGACGTGTTTTGTAACCCCCACATTCATACTGCATATTGAAAAGTTATGCTTTTTTAAAATTTACTGTTTTAACAGTCGCGTGTTGTTGAATGTTACATTAACTGCAATCAGGAACCGGAAGAGGGTTATCAATCGCATTTCTCGCATTCATTGAATTTGGAGCAAATCAGTCATTGTTAGCTCTTATTTTTAAAACTCACATTGCTGATGTCCAATCCCACGTAAACATGGCTGGATGAATACAAACTAATGCAAACCTCACATCAAATTGTCAGGCAGGTGGGAGAAATTTGTATTTTAAAAATGTTACAAAGAAGGACTCTAATTATGCATTTTTTGTTGTTGAATGGGCATGTATAATGTGTACAGATTGTGTTGGCACGGTTAACAGCATTTATGTAGTTATTTATCAGTTTGTAGAAATTGTGCGTTGTTATCAGTTTTTAGAAGCTGTTTTGTCATTTGACCCCTTTTAACTTCAACTCTGGGAGGAATTGGAAAAAAGTTCCTTCGCGGTATTACCGATGCTGGAACATTAAGCCTTATGAACTTTGTAAAGTGAATTTTGAATGTTTGTATGTTCAAACAAAATATGGATTGTTTTATATGTTATTACTGCCACAATAAAATCCCAAATTAATATCGAAAATGCTGGTGTACACGTGTTATATTTTTCCAGTGCAAAGTATATGCATACCAAAAGAGATCAAACAACAAAGTAGTTCAAATGTGGAGGTTTCGCTTCCGATTATTCCGGACAGACTTCTCAATTTTAGCGGTCCAATGCTAAACTGACGGATCAGTCTCTTGCAACGTTGGAGCTACTTTGGAATTTAACAGCTATCCCGTTTCTGCTCTCAGCTTGTGTAGCTACTTTAGTTACCCTTTACCTGTGGTCATGTTCTGTGCTACTTTTATGGTATCATCGGGTATCCATATGTCTTCCACCGTTAAAACTATAGCGAACGATAATACTGGCCTGCAGTACGTCAGCTAACTGGCTACTTGTAGCAGGCAGCCAGCACGTAAACACACGGCGACTACCTCCGTTCTGTCGCTGAAACGCGTTAGCTGCTATGATTTCCGCTTTGCGAGCGTGGCCAGGTCGCTATAGTAACACCTGGGTTAGAAGCACGCACTTCAGATGGGGTCTGAGCGTACGCATCTCCCGGTATGTCCCTTATTTTAATTTTCAGGACTGAAAAAATAATTACAGAATGTATAGTTTATATCTTCAGCAGCTAAAATGGAGAGAATTAACTGTTGTATTGAGTTACCTGTCGTATTGAATCACCATTGGCTGATTTGTAGAAAACGTGGTTATGTAGCTTGCATCAGTCCCGTGCATGTACATTACCTAACTTTACACAAATTTACGTTAGCGTGATCCATTTGCAATAACCTGACAAGCGAACTAGATAAATAATGCAGCAAACGGCAATTGAACAGTTGGCTACTCCGGGAAGTTTTTTGCTCCGTCATCACCCTTGTAGCCTTCCAAGCAAGCACAGAGATACTGCGACAGCGAAAGACTGTTTGACCTGATTTTGTAACGCTGCTGATTTATGATGAGACGGGTGTAGAGTCTGTGCGCGTTGATGAGATGTTTCACGTGACGCTTGATCACTCTGTTGACGTACAGGTGGCACGCGACAGAGAACTTAATCGGACCCAGGTATGAATAACAATGCGTTCAACACCTTAACACAACTGATCTTGTATATGGAACACATATATACGTATATGGAGACATTTTTATCTTTAATTAATTTTTTATATCCGTGATATAATTAGTGAGTGTGACCTGAGCCCCCCTGTATTGCTTACCTGATTTTTGGCTTCCAGACCCCCACACCCCGGCCCGGCACCCCACATTTGGACACCCTCAGAACCAAGCGCCTGCAGTTCTTCAGCAAATACGAGCGCGTCCAGAAATCCAGAAGTACAGCTCCCCATGCAGACGGGCCAAGCGACAAGCCGGTCTCTGTGTGCGACGGGCCGGTCTCTGTGTGCGACGGGCCGGTCTCTACGGACCGGACCCGGGCGTGGCAGAACTGGACCCACTGTTATTACGGGACTCCGGTGTGCCGGAACACCGGAAGCTTCGGCACGTGCTAGCCTGGGCTCAGAACTTCATCAGAACCGGGCCCACGGACCCTCCTGCTGTGGGTCAGGGGCGTGTGTCTCCCACAAACACTGACCATGTAACAAATGCGAAATCCAGTCATGTGACTCTTACCAACAGGGAAGAATTACCCACCAGGCAGGTTGTCCAGTCCCCAGAAATTTATTTTTCACCCCAGTCCTGCACCCTCTCCCCACCCAGCTGTGAGCCTCAGTCCCACCTCCAATCCCAACCCTGCCTTGAGCCTGACCCCCTGCCCCGCCCCCTCTCCCAGCCCTGCCTTGAGCCCCACCCCCTGCCCCGCCCCCTCTCCCAGCCCTGCCCGAGCCCCACCCCCTGCCCCGCCCCCTCTCCCAGCCCCGCCTCCCGTTACAGGCTGGATCCAGCGTCTATGAGACCTACCTCATGTGTGTTGCTCGTTTGAGATGCAAGGAGATGCAGGGTCATGAGGAGGTGCAGGTGGCCTGCGGGGAGACGCAGGGTCGTAAGGAGGCGCAGCTGAGCTACAAGGAGGCGCAGGGCCATAAGGAGGCGCAGCTGGGGTACAGGGAGACGCAGGGTTGTAAGGAGGCGCAGCTGGGCTGCAGGGAGACGCAGGGCTGTAAGGAGGTGCAGCTGGGCTGCAGGGAGACGCAGGGTCATAAGGAGGTGCAGCCGGGATGCAGGGAGATGCAGGAACTTAAGGAGGCGCAGCTGGGCTGCAGGGAGGCACAGGGCCGTAAGGAGGCGCAGCTGGGCTGCAGGGAGACACAGAGTCATAAGGAGGTGCAGTTGGGCTGCAGGGAAACACAGGGCCATAAGGAGGCACAGCTGAGCTGCAGGGAGGCACAGGGCTTTAAGGAGGTGCAGCTGGGCTGCAGGGAGACGCAGGGTCATGAGGAGGCTCAGCTGAGCTTCAGGGAGGTGCAAGGCCGTAAGGAGGTGCTAGGCAAAGAGAGGGCAGGCAGACTACAATCTCAGTGTGTTGACACCAGTGATAACAGATGTATGAATCTCACTAGAGTGATTAAGGATTTAAACAGCTCAAACTGTGAGAGGGGAGCGGGCAGGAGTCTGGCAGTCTGCACACTTTCACCTGTATCTGTTCTGGAGGAGATGCTTCCTTATGCAGCTACACATGTAATTACACCTGCTGACCACACAACCACGGAACTACCCACATACTCACCTGCTGACCAAACAACCGCAGAACTACACGCAAACACACCTGCTGATCACACAATCGCAGAGCTACCCGCTAACACACCTCTTGACCACACAACTGCAGAACTACATGCAAACACACCTGCTGTCTATTCAACCATGGATTTACCTGCAGAGACTCCTGCCGACCATACAACCACGGAACTCCCCACATACTCACCTGACCGTACAACTACAGATTTACCTGCAAACACATCCGCTGACCACACAACCACTAAGCGACCTGCTGACACACCTGCTGACTGCACAACCACAGAGGGACCTGGTCCTGCCCCAGCAGAAGCCCCAGAGAGAGAGACACACTCAAGAGGGCAGACGGGTGTCACAGTGGCTCTGACAAGGGGAAGAAGCGGACCGTTGAAGGAAAGAAACCAGCAGGTACCACAATGCACTGCAGCAACACCCTGAGCCACCTGTTCCTCTGTTCCCCGTTGCGCTAATGTATAATGCATTTCACACACACTTAATGATTGATTGGTACATCAACCAATAAGAAAACTCTCAGGCATAACATCACATTAGTTTGTCAAGCTATCACTGTGTCCTGGCAACGTTGTGTTCAGGGTCTTTGTAACGCTGTTGTTTTCTCATGGTAACGCTGTGTTCAGGGTCAGTGTAACGCTGTGTTCAGGTTCAGTGTAACGCTGTTGTTTTCTCTTGGTAACGCTGTGTTCAGGGTCAGTGTAACGCTGTTGTTTTCTCTCGGTTACGCTGTGTTCAGGTTCAGTGTAACGCTGTTGTTTTCTCTTGGTAACGCTGTGTTCAGGTTCAGTGTAACGCTGTTGTTTTCTCTCGGTTACGCTGTGTTCAGGTTCAGTGTAACGCTGTTGTTTTCTCTCGGTTACGCTGTGTTCAGGTTCAGTGTAACGCTGTTGTTTTCTCTTGGTAACGCTGTGTTCAGGGTCAGTGTAACGCTGTTGTTTTCTCATGGTAACGCTGTGTTCAGGGTCAGTGTAACGCTGTTGTTTTCTCTTGGTTACGCTGTGTTCAGGTTCAGTGTAACGCTGTTGTTTTCTCTCGGTTACGCTGTGTTCAGGTTCAGTGTAACGCTGTTGTTTTCTCTTGGTAATGCTGTGTTCAGGTTCATTGTAACGCTGTTGTTTTCTCTCGGTTATGCTGTGTTCAGGTTCTGCGCCCAGACGGGCCGTTAGCGCCGGCTCGTCACGCCGCCGGAGGTTCTGGGAGAAGTCCAGCATGCTGTGGTCATCCTACCCCGAATGGACACTTCTGCCTAGGTGAGACACCCGCCAATCACAAAAACCCACCAATCACTGAGCCATGACTGATCGTAAAACCCGCCCCATTCTCATACAGCCAGCACTCAGTTTATTGGATAACCCTCCATGGAATCAAAAGTCCTGATGGAGCTTTTGTCCAGGATTACCACACACCTGAAGAGTTTACCTGCTCAGCACCGTAACTGCTCACTGGAGCAGAAGGGATCATAAGCCTCATCATTTGAGCTAAGTGTCCCCCCTGCACCGCTGATATTCCCCTGTGCCCCTGGTATTTTTTCAGATTAACAGCAGTCTGATGCGGGGGTAAATTCAGTTGGTTTTTGGAAAGCCCGTTGTCCCAATTCTGTCCGTCACCGGGTAGCCCTGCATTCTACCTGTGAAGACAAGCAGTTGCCGTGGAAACAGAACAACCATCTGACAGGCAGTCAGAATGTTTTCGCTCTTTGATTTGAGCGTCTCGGCTCTTTGGAAAACTGCAGCTCTCTCACCCTGTCAGATTGGGTATAAGCAATGCGCAGAAATACTCCTGGTTTTAACTCCTTTATTCTTCTACAGCTCTGCTAACATTCAGCTAATGATACTGTCCTTGGATGAATGCATCTCATTCATCATATGACTGAATTTCATTATGATGTTTAAAATCATGTCAGCTGTGTGTACCCAGTATGTTAGCATAGGGTTGGGTATTTGTCTGTACTTGTGTTTATTAAACTATTGTCAGCACTGTCTTGTGAGTTGCTCTTTGCTGGGCAACAGTTTCTGGGACAGAACAACATATACAAATTTTTTATCCTTATTTAAAATCCTTTTAATCCTTTTGGATTTTATCTGAAATTTCAAACAAACATGAGCAGGAATGAATTTCCAAGGTTGTGGTGCCATCTGCTGGTGAGTTTGTTTACTACGAAATGCCACCAATGAGGAAGAGCACAGGTCATTCAAACTCATTTACCTCTCTCTTTCTCCCTCTCTCTCTCTTTCTTTATGCTCATCCTGCTCTCTCATTTCCTATCTCCCTCTCTCTCTCCATCTATCCTTCTCCTGCCCCCTGCTCATCTTGCTCTCCCTGTCTGCAGTATGAAACCGTCCAATCGGCCGGCTGCCACCTCTTCCTCTGTGGCTGACTGCCCTCCCCAGGACTCCGCCCTCAGTGAGTAGTACTGTAGCTGGCCCCGCCCCCTGTATCAAAGGATGAGTCAACTGGGCCCTGTGGTGCTGCGCTCTGTAAACAAACTCTGCTTAACCACAGAGCTTCCGGGATATCAGCACTGAAAGGTCAGGGTATATCAGCACTGAGAGCTGAGGAGATATCAGCAGGGAGAGCTCAGGGATATCAGCACTGAGAGCTGGGGGGATATCAGCACTGAAAGGTAGGGGGATATCAGCACTGAGAGCTGAGGGCATATCAGCACTGAAAGTTCAGGGGATATCAGCACTGAGAACTGAAGGGATATCTGCACTGAGAGCTGAGGAGATATCAGCACGGAGAGCTCATTGATATCAGCACTGAAAGGTGGGGGGATATCAGCACTGAGAGCTGAGGGCATATCAGCACTGAAAGTTCAGGGGATATCAGCACTGAGAACTGAAGGGATATCTGCACTGCGAGCTGAACGGATATCAGCAAAGAGAGCTGGGTGATATCAGCACTGACACCTATGGGAATATAAGCACAGAAAGCTGGGGGGATATCAGCACTGAAAGCTGAGGGAATATCAGCAATCTCAGGCGATATGGACTCTAATCTGAGGGGTGTAAATTTGATTATGTTTGTGGTCAACTGCTCTCTGTCCCTTGGCATAAACAGCACCAGGCTGTTCTAATTTTTGTGATATTTAATCTCCCTGCAGTCATGAGACCCACACGGCACTTCTCTGTACTCTGGCTACGAGCCCACGCTCTTTCAAAGTTAAAAACCTGTTTTTGGATGAAAACAATACCAGCAACATACCCTGCGTTCCTGGCCAACCCTGTTTCAGCATATCATAGAGCAATATAAAATACATCTGAAATTGATCATGTTCTCATATTGAAAATGGCAGCAGTGTAACTGTGCAGTGAAACTGCACTGAAACTATTGTGAAACTGTGCTGTAATGCCCTGAGACTGCATTGCACTGTAATGCAGTGAAACTGTGCTGCAATGCAGTTGAACTGCGCTGTGTTGAAACCACACTGCGCTGAAACTGCACTCAAAGCTGCTCTCCTCCAGGCCCAGACCCCAGCCCTCTGAAAGACAGCGTTCGTCCTCCGCATCATCACGGGGTGAGAGATCCTCTTCATGCTTCATTTAAACAAAACAAAAAGCCAAACTGTTAAAAAAATTCAAAAGCCAAACTGTTCCCCCCTCACCCTGCATGGACCACATGACTGTTTTTTCCACAAGGCAAACGTCCCTCCAGCAAGAGCCTTTGTGTCAGGAATTCTGTCTTATTTCGGGATGGCTTTGCCACTGCTCCCCTTTTCAGACTCAGTGTGACTGGTTCTTTATTTTATATTGGATCAGTGATGTAACTTTGTTGAGTAATGTTGTTTCCACCACCAGCAGCCAGGGGGACACTGTCTTCGAACAGTGGCTGTCTCTTCCTGATGAGCTGTGGATGGGCATCCTGAAGCTGATGTCCCATGGTGACCTGTGCCATGTAGCGCAAACCTGCCATCGCCTGTGCAGACTGGCCAATGACAGAACACTGTGTAAGCTCCGCCTCCTTACAGGGCTGTCCCAGCCAATTACAGGACTCAGAACAGTGACGGAAGAGGCCAGGGTGTTCTGTATGACTTTGAGGATGAATTATGCTTAGTCTCCAAACTCAAACCCACAGGAAGCTCTGTGGAGAAAGGCAAATGGGTATGAACCCAACAATGGAGCCTTGTGGTACCCCTATCTGAGCCCGGCCTATCTGGCCTATCTGAGCCTGGCTCTGATGTCACCGGGGGGAAACCTGGCCTCACAGAGGCAGACTTAACACTCCTCTGCTCATCCTCCTCCTCCTCCTCCTCCTCAAGGATTAACAGATTCTCCTTTCCTCTCTCTCCCTCTTCTGTCTCTCTGTAGGGCAGGTGGTGAGGATCGAGAACAGCACGTGTCTGAATGCCGATTGGCTGAGCAGCATAGGGAGGCGTGGCCCTGGCAGCCTGACCCTGTACAGGTGCACGGACAAGCATGTCACTCCGCGGGCCTGGAGGAGCTGTTCGCCCAGTCCGGTAGCTCCCTGAGGGTACGGCTACAACACCCTGCCTGCCCTTACTGTGGGCGGCCTTTAGAGTAGTGCCCCCTGCTGGCTGATCTGGTCCCCTCTGTAACACGTGACAGATGCTGTTGTGTCAGGACTGTGTCCCAATACTCGGTCTGTCTGTGTCCCAGTCTGTGTGTCCCCCAGAGATCAGTCTGTCAGTGTCCCAGTCTGTTTGTATCCCAGACCTCAATTTGTTTGTGTCCCAGTCTCTCTGTGTCCCAGCAGCTGACCGAGGTCATTCGGTCCTGTAGAGGGTTACAGTAGAAGCGGACCCGTCATTGGTGCATTTAAACAGCATCGTGTTAAAGGGACGTGCTGATTGGTGCGTTTCAGGAGCTGCGCATTGTGAGCTGCAGCGGACCCGGTCTCCATGGAGACAAGCTGCTGCTCCCCTGCAGCCGGCACTGCGCTCGCCTGACCGATGTGGACGTGAGCTGGACCGGCGCCACGGATACCGGCATCGCTGCGCTCGCTAGCGCCACCTGCAGGCAAGGCCTGTGTACAGCACAAGCACTGAGCTCACTAACATACACAACTGCAGGGCTTCTTCTGTAAAGGAAAGCTTGCCTGATGTATTAATCAGAAACACATTCATAAGCAGTGGGTTGGGTTAGGTCAGTCCCCATGTGACTGTTATGTCACTATGTGGCATTGTGATGTCACTGTTTAGCGACACGTTTAACAACTTTGTCTTCCTTCCCCTGCAGTTTGGAGAGTGTGGTAATCAATGGATGCAACATAACCGACAGGGTCTTCAAAATTATCGCCAAAAGACATGGAGGAAGGTAGAACACACGAAAACACACACACTATCGATCTCTTACAAACACTCACACGTAAACACACACACACACACACACACACACACACACTGCGCATACGCTCATTTACTGACACACAGCCCCTGTGTCTGTATTCTAGTCTCCGCAGGTTAGAGGTTTTCGGGTGCCGGGGTCTCAGTGCCCCGGCTCTGAGCGTCATGGCGACGGATTGCCCCGACCTGAAAGCGTTGAACCTCGGGAGGCTTCCGAAGATCACGGAGGCGTGTCTGACCTTCGTCACCGGCCGGCTCAGGCGGCTGACCTCCCTCGACCTGACGGGACTGCCTGTGGTGAGGCGCCCGTGTCCCGGGTCCCAGCGTTCGCACCCGGCCCCCGTCTCCAGGTGTGACTTGTGAGGACGCGTTTCTCCTGTCCCCGCAGGTGCGAGATCACACCGTGCACCTGATATCGCGCCAGTGCCCCGAGCTCCAGGACCTCACGCTCCGCAGCTGCCCCTCCGTCACCGACCGCAGCCTGATCGAGATCAGCACCTACAGCGCCACCATCAGGTCATACCCCGTAATGCACTGCATAACTACAGCACCTCCTACAGGCCACATACTGCACTGCATATTTCCAGCACTTCCATCCAGTGAGTGTTGCAGGTGCCTGGATGTGAGTGTGTGTGTGTTGCAGGTACCTGGATGTGAGTGGCTGTTCAGCTGTGACAGATTTGGGGATTCAGGCGATTTCCATGGCCTGCCAGTGTCTTCAGTACCTGGACCTCAGCTCCACCAAAACCAGCAACAAAGGGTACGCTTCCGCCCATCAGTCTGTCTATCTGTGTGTGTCTGTCTGTACCTGTCTGTGTGTGTGTGTCTGTCTGTCTGTACGCCTCTGCGTGTCTGTCTGTCTGTACCTGTCTGTCTGTCTGTGTGCCATCTCCAGTGCTGTGCAGTGAGTAGAGAACTCTGGGGACGGACGAACGGACAGCTGCAGCTTGGCCATGACCTATAAGGCGGACCTCAGTGTCTGCGGGGCCACAGTGCGGGGGTGTCTGTGCGGCTCAGGGTTCGAGGGCACACTCGGACCCAGCAGGGTCTGCTCTGATCTCTGGGCTATTTAGACCCCTGGGGCACATGCTCATTACCACGCCCCCATGGTGACTGTAACCATGGCGCCCACAGATCAGCAGGCTGTTCCGCATCACAATACCTAGCTAGCGCTGTCCCGTAACTATGCCAACAGACATACTCCCCTTCTCCCGCTGCTGGTAATTGTTTGCAGTAGCAGGGCAGTGTGTTCAGTATAATGAACCTGCACTTAGACACAAGCTTATTTAAAAAGTGTCTGTCCATCAGCGTGTTTTAGATGTTGCTGTGTGTTGCGCTGTTGTAGATGTTGCTGTGCATTGTGCTGCTTTAGATGTGCCTGTGCACTGTGCTGTTAGATGCTGCTGTGTTAGATGTACCTGTGCACTGTGCTGTGTTAGATGCTGCTGTGTTAGATGTACCTGTGCACTGTGCTGTGTTAGATGTACCTGTGCACTGTGCTGTGTTAGATGTTCCTGTGCATTGTGCTGTGCTGTTAGATGTGCCTGTGCCCTGTGCTGTGTTAGATGCTGTATTACATGCCCTCAGTCTCTCCTGCTCAGAGTCCGTCTCCTGGCCAGTTACGGCTCCAGGCAGCTGCACACAGTCAAACTCAGCTTCTGCTACATCTGCCAGGACTCCCTCCGGAAACTGTGCCGATACCACCGAGGGTAAACCTCCTGTCCTCCTGCCCTCCTGCTCTTCTTACAACTCCCTCCAGAGCCTCTCTTCTCCCTGTCTCTCCCTCTCGTCCCCACTATTCCCTGTCTTTCTCTCTCTGTACTCTCCTCTCTCTCTCTTCTGCTCTAAAATTCAAATTCAAAATGCTTTATTGACATGACAAAATATTTCTTATTTTGCCAAAGCACAAACAAGTACAAAGGAACAAGCACATACCAAGGAACACATAAACATCAATCTAGACAAACGATGTACAGACAAATATAGGCCTATCCTAATATGCTCACTGGTTGTCCCTCTGTAGTCTCCTCCTTGTCTCTCTCCTCCCCACTCTCTCTCTTTCTCCTCCCCACTACTCCGTCTTCCTCTCTCTCTACTCTCATCTTTGTCTTTCTCTCTCTCTATTCACCTCCCTCTCTTTCTCTTTCTCTCTCCCATTGTACGCAGTGTTTGTTTGTGTCCGAAATTTCCCCTTTTGGTAATCCCCGTGAAGAACAGGGCCACTTATAAACGCTGTCGACTCGCGCCGAAGATGCCGAGAGAACGAGGCTCTTGATTCGGCTCCATTCCCACACTTATGAAACCGATTTATGAAAAGCAGCCTTTGTCCCACGTTTGGCCAAATACCCAGCTCTTTGTTCTCGACGGACTCTCACCGCCGAAAGCCGAAACATTTCAGTTTGACGGTCTCATAAACGCTTGTGCAGAACCGTGGCAGCGGACGTTCTGTACTGTAAGACCTGAATTACCATTTAGGACGTCCTGCTAACACGCAGAGCCAGAGAGGGTAGAAGGAACACAGGAGCTGAGTTATCGGTGTGTGGTGTAGCTCTGCCTAATGAAGGTTCCCTCAGGTGTAGCTGAGCTCGGTGTCTTTGATCCGCAGGCTGCGGCTTCTCCATCTCTACGGTGCCTGCGACTTCCACAACGTCCAGGAGCTCCGACGCATCAGCCCCGGCCTGGAGGCCAAGTGCGACCTCACCTGCGCGACCCCACCTGGGCGGCCTCATTAACCGCACACCTGGACCGCATTAACCCCGGGCCACCTGTCATTCAGGCGGTCGTTAAGCCTGAACACACCAGAGTATTTAAATACTGCACCTGGTGTTCTGTGTGGTTCAGTACTGTACTGGTCACTTGTATATAAATAGACTTAGAATTAAAACGCTTGTATAAAGTCTTCACTCTGGTAGTTGTTTGATAAAAAAGCCAAATAATTATAATTGTAAGAAAAACTGTTGAAATAACATTGTAACGTTATTTTAAATGTATGTAAATAATCAAATCCAAAGTCTGTAAATGTTTGTGTTTTATTTTTAGTTAACTATTAAAATATTTTGACTCTATTCTGGGTTTAGTCTAAAACCTTTAGATTATATAAATACTGACCTCCAGCATTAGCGCTTCAGATAAACTTAGAGTGGGAATTCTGGGGAGTATTAAGTGTATATGACTCAAATGAAAGACACGAGTCAATCAATAACTCGGGTTACATCCGGTTGTGCTGACGGTGGCCATTCTGACCAAGGTGAAAAAAAATGAGGAAAATATTACAGAAGAAACAAGCGTCTGGTGTAATCACCAGCGCACTTCTTTAAACTGTAAACTATTAAACTATGAAGCTATTAAACTGTAAGCTTAACGCTGAAGTTGTGTTTTAAGCCTATTCGCACAGACGACAAACGTTACCCACCAGCAAAAAATTCAAACGGTGTGCTAAAATCATTTTCATACGTTTTGCATGAATTGGACACCGATGGCCCATTGAAGCTTGCAGATTAGGATAGGAACACACCAGCATGTGAAATTGGAAGTAGCCTAGCCTACACAGCACGGAAAATATTGTACACACTGCATAAACGCACTTATCAGTCAGATTAGCGCACGTTCCGCTGCAGCTCCTGGACGGATGCCCATTTTTGTGAGGTGTGTGTTCCTTTCCGTAAGAAGGTAAACCGCGAGACAGGTTAGTGGCGTCAGCAAGGTCCTGCTTTTCGCTCCACAAGGTGATATGAACAGACGTTGAAATATAGCAGGCAGCAACAGGCGACGTGAAACAGCATCGCCATAGATCGCTTTTTACCTGTAAGTGCTAGACTTTTGGATACTTTCGGGTTCTTCAACAATATTGATTTTAATGGACGATGGGGCTGCGCCGTTTTTTGAATTTTGACACTTGTGGTGTCTTACGTTTGATTTAGTAGTCGGAGGTATTTTGTGGAGGGGTGGATTGGTAAGAAATACAGGCCTAAGTAACTTTTGTACATCAACTGACATTTTCCCGATGGATTTAGCTGATGCTCCGGACCAGCTGCGCTTGCTTTTTCACGCTTGTGATGTGAATAATTCGGGACGAATTGAAAAAGAGGAGTTCTTCAAAGTCTGCTCAGACTTGCACGTACGGCCGGCGGAAATAGAGACCATATTTTCCCAGCTAGATCTGGACAGGGACGGATCGATTAACTTTGAGGAGTTTAGGCTCGGATTCCAGGGCGTTTCGGAGTACGTGTTTTGGGGAGAGATGGAGAGCGAGAACGGCGATGGATTCGCTCAGGCGTGGGAGACGTTCCAGAGCCGGCTTGGGGAACAAGCAAAATTCATTCCCAGGTGAAGTATAAACCTCGCGTTATTTCGTTTTAATTATTTTAACATGTTATGTTATGTTAATTATTTTAATTTGTGTCCTTTAATTGCTTTTTATTATTATGTGCTTACTTTGATAGCTTTTACTTATTAACGATAACATTGCTGTTTGTGTACACAATAACACGAGCCGACCTTTATACACACATCTTAAAAAAAACAATAAATAAATACATAACTTATGTTTGGTGGTTATTTATTTATTTAAGTCAGAGTCCCCTGTTTAGGTCAAAAACAGAAAAAATACATTGGATTTCTACAACTGTATAACTTCTTGTCCCGCTGAAAATGTCAGGTAATACCAGCTGGGATTCTAAGCTGGCCTGTGACTGGTCAAAGCTGGTAAGGATGGTAGAGTGGGCTGGTGGCCATACTGGTGGACTAGCTGACTACAGTCTGGTCAGCTGGTGAACAGCTGGTCAGCCTGGCTAAAACCAGCTAGAATTGTCAACAAAAAAAAAAAAAAAAACCAGCTTGATCAGTTTCAGCCTGTTTAAGATGGAAGTTTCACCAGGGTGGATCTCTGCCTCTCCCCCCCCCCCCCCCTCTCTGTCCCTCTTAAACACACATTATACACACATTATACATACACACATTAAACACACTATTGTCCACTGATAGACTGGGTCCTATTCTGTTTCCAGCGCATGGACATTTGTCAGTTTATTAAATTCATTTCAGATTATTTCTAATGATCTCCAGTGTTTTGAATGCGATTAATGTGAAAATGTTCCGTTTTGAACACTGTGTACATGCTTTGTATATCACCATGGTAAGCAGATTAGGCACATTCCCTTACAGAGACCCTGTTTGGATGTGGGACACAGGCCACTAAAGCGATGTATCCATTACTCCATTAAGACCACTACACCGATTAATCCATTACTCTGTTAAGGCCACTACAGCGATTAATCCATTACTCTGTTAAGGCCCCTACAGCGATTAATCCATTACTCTGTTAAGGCCACTACACCGATTAATCCATTACTCCGAACCTCCTTCTTGAGTCACACGAGCATTTATGATGCTTGGAGTCAAAATACAGTCTGATAAAAACGGTGAACGACCAAACAGCCGTTTCTCCTGTACAGAAACTGTGTCTGGAAACGACCCTTTTGTTGCACGGTGCTTCCTGTTATCATCGTTACAAATGTAGGGCAGAAATGAGAAAATGGCGGTCGGGTTGGTTGCTCTCCTTGCGGTCCACAGGCTTTGGGTGAGATTATGAAGGCGGTCTTACGGGTTGTTGACTCTGTTGGCTCTGTTGATCTTTATGGTTCGGTAAACTGAGACCCACCCAGTGCTGTTTAAACCCAGCAGAGTCAGAGCACTCTCTATGGGGCCCTCCTCTCCCTCCTCAGAGCCCTGAGGGGGGGGAACTGCTGAGTGTTTCGCCCTGCAGGGTTGATTTTGGGATGGATGGGGGGGGGTTTGTTTGGGATTCCCCACGTCGATGCGA
This sequence comes from Anguilla japonica, assembly GCA_025169545.1. Taxonomy (NCBI): domain Eukaryota; kingdom Metazoa; phylum Chordata; class Actinopteri; order Anguilliformes; family Anguillidae; genus Anguilla; species Anguilla japonica. Next base: position 45,639,648 of record CM045892.1, on the reverse strand, counting down.
TGACTGTGCGCTTGCCTGCGCCACTGCGGTTGGGAGGTGTGTTTTTCCCTCCCGTTGGGGGAGAAACGCGAAACTCCTGTGGAAAAAAAACCTGCTCTGCTGCCTAACCCCCCCCCCCACCCCCATGACCTGCAGCATTTACCTTCAGCAAACCCACCCACCCACCCACCCGGCTAAAACCCCCTGCCGCTTTGGGGAGAACCGCCATCGGGTTCCTGCATGGAAACTTGTATGGCGCATGTGGCGCATCAGGGGGGTCTGGGACTGAGTCCTTTAAAGGTTTTGTGGCGTTGAAAGTTTTAACGGTGTTGTAATAGTTATAATAACGGTATTAACGATAACAATGCCGTGCCGTAGGAACGAACAGGCGGCCATTTTGTACCAGAACATCCAGCTGACGGAGCCGCGCATCCTGCCGCAGTACGAGCGCGTGATCACCAACTTCATCAGGGAGATCCAGATACAGAGCTCCGAGATGGAGAGCCTGGCGCTCGCTGTGAAGAGGTACACACACACACACACACACAGACACACACACACACGCACACAGACACACACACACACACACACAGACACACACACACACACACACACACACACACACACACACGCTCACACACACACACACACACACACACACACACACACACACACACACACATTATACACACACACGCTCACGCACACGCTTGCACACACACACACACGCACACGCTCACACACACACACACACACACACTCACACACACACACACATTATACAGACACACGCTCATATTATACACACACAGACACACACACACGCTCACACACACATTATACACACACACACACACACACACGCACACACACACGCATACACACGCACACACACACACACATTATGCACACACACACATGCTCACACACACACACACACACACACACACATTATACACACATACACACACACACACAAACACACAGGCGCACACATATACACACATATACACACACATTATACACTCACGCGTGCACACACACACACACACACACACAAACAAACAAACAAACACACAGACGCACACATATGCACACATAT
>CM045892.1:45616067-45633567 GCA_025169545.1 Anguilla japonica | reverse complement strand
CAGCCTACCGGAGAGCTGGTTCGACAGCGGGATGTCCACCATGCGCGGCTCCACCGGATACGACTCCGAGGCCGACGCCCGGCAACACAAGCCACGGCGACCGGACAGCCTGGCAGAGTACGCCTACGAAAGTGATGTAAGAACACGGCACACATACACACACACACACACACACACACACACACACACATACATGCGCTCACACACACACACGCACACACACGCACATACGCACACACGCACATACGCGCACACACACACACTCACACTCACACTCATGCGCACGCACACACACACACACACTCACACACGCTCTCTCACACACACACACACACACAGTATTTATGTGTATGTATGTGTTTCTGCGATCCCAGGCTCTGGATCTGCCGGACGGGTCGGACAGCAGCTCGGTTCTGGACTGGAAGCCTTTAGAGCCGATCAGCAGGAGCAGCCCGGCAACCTTGACCCGGAAGTGTCTGTCTCCCATATCTGCTCAGGTACCTGTGTGAGCTGGTGTGGTGAGAATGCACACCTGTGTGAGCAGGTGCAGTGTGAGCAGGTGCTGTGTGAATATGAAGGTATCTAATGGGGACATGGGTATGTGTTGTTGAGCCGCACCTGTTCCTGTTCTCTGCAGGTGGACTCTGAGGACCCAGGTGTGAAACTGACGGGTTCTGAGCGCGTGCACAAGATCGTTCTGGCCGGCGATGCTGCCGTCGGGAAGTCCAGCTTGCTGCTGCGACTCTGCAAGAACGAGTTCCGAGACAATGGCAGCACCACGCTGGGTATGCACGCGCATGCACAGGCATGCGCATGTACATGCACATGCATGCACACACAAATGCATGCACGAAAAGCATGCATCAACAAAGAGACACATGGACATGCATGTGTGCGCATGCATGCTCACACATACCATCACAAGCTGAGTATGCGTGTACAAAACACATGACGTCATGCACAGGGTATGGAAAGGGATAGCTGCAGTAATGATGTAATAATGATGTCATCCACAGGGGTGGACTTCCAGATGAAGACTCTGGTGGTGGACGGAGAGCCAACAGTTCTGCAGCTCTGGGACACCGCAGGGCAGGAGAGGTGTGTGTGTTTGCAAGAGCGTGTGTGTGTGTGTGTGTGTGTGTGTGTGAGTGAGTGAGTGTGTGTGTGTGTGAGTGAGTGTGTTTGCGTGTGTGTGTACGCGTGCATGCTAATGCGTAGTGTGTGTGCGAGCGCATGTGTGTGTGTTTAATTCATTGTGTTGTGTGTGTGTGTGATTGACAGGTTCAGGAGTATCGCCAAGTCATACTTCAGACGAGCTGATGGGGTCCTTCTGCTGTATGACATCACGTGTGAGAGAAGCTTCCTCAATGTCCGAGAGTGGATAGACATGATTGAGGTACATCTTTAACCCTCAACCCTCAACCCTAAACCCTAAACCCTAAGCCCTAAACTATAAACTCTTTAACCCTCAACCCTAAACCCTAAACTATAAACTCTTTAACTCTGAACCCTACACCCTAAACTATAAACTCTTTAACTGTGAACCCTACACCCTAAACTATAAACTCTTTAACTGTGAACCCTAAACACTAAAAGTATGTGTGTGTGCGTGTGTGCGTGTGTGCGTGTGTGCGTGTGTGCGTGTGTGTGTGTGTATGCGTGCGGATGTGTATGCAGGACATATCCCAGGACAACATTCCCATCATGCTCGTGGGGAATAAGGCTGATCTCCGGCAGCAGGCCCTACAGGAAGGAATCGAATGCATTCCCACCAGCTACGGGGAGAAGCTCGCCATGGTGAGTCCTGCCCCATGCTGCACGCTACATCCATGCTGTATACTACATACCGTACACTACATCCAGCATGCTACTGTACACACTGCATACTACATACTACATACTACATACAATACGCTACATCCAGCATGCTACGCTGCATGCTACATACTACACCCAGCATGCTACACAGTGTATACTACATACTACATAAAATACACTACATCCGGCATGCTACACAGTGCATGCTACATGCTACATACAGCATGGTACACTGTGCATGCTATATACTACATCCAGCATTCTACACTGCATGCTACATACTAAATCCAGCATGCTACACAGTGCATGATACGTACTCTGTAGTGCAGGTGTTGTAATGACTCTGTTTGCCCTCTCTAGAACTATAACTCACTGTTCTGTGAGACCAGTGCCAAAGAAGGCTCCAATGTGATCGAGGCTGTGCTGCACCTGGCAAGGTAAGAATCACACCTGAACACACCTGTCTGTGATCCACCGGCCTGATCACACCTGAACACACCTGTCTCTATGTTCCGTCGGCTTGATCACACCTGAGCACGTTTGTGACTGTATGGTCAGTAGGCCGGAACACACCTGAGCACACCTGTACGCTCTCTTCTTCACACAGGCAGGTGACTAAGCGGATTCGTGAAGATGAGGATAAGGACTCTGTCACCAACCTGTCACGTGCGCACAGCCGAAAAATCTCCAACGTCACCTGTTGCAACGGATAAACCACACGCGCACTCCACGTGTCTGCCTGCCCCTCAGAACTACGTGTGTGTGTGTGGTGTGTGTGTGGTGTGTGTGTGTGTGTGTGTGTGTGTGTGTGTGTGTGTGTGTGGGTGAGACCGCTCCTCACAAAACTGTATATGTGTGTGTGTGCGTGCACATTTTTACCTGAGCGTACCTGCGACAGTGTGTTTACAGCCTGTCTGGGGGGGGACACATGATCATCACCTGACCTACTGAGTCCTTTTACACTGGAGTGTTTTTTTTTCTTGTGCTCATACTTCACAGCTTCTTTGGCTCCCTCTGGTGGTCGGTGAAATAAATGTAACAGATGATCAAAGGCCCTATACCTGCCTGTTTACATGTCCACGATTATATATATAATATAAACCCTCATTTTGTATTTTATTTTAGTTTTATTGTTCTGTTTTTTTCCATTTGTATTTCACACAGGCTGATTGCAGTAAAACCAAACCAAATGCCATTGAACAAGATGTGCACACGTGTGTGTGTGAGAGAGAGAGAGAGAACTGTGCAGCTTGCTTAATTATTACCGTACATTCCACTTAAGGCATCTGGGACTTCATTTTCCTTATTTCTGATAATATTTTTATATTGTACATTTTCAGTTATTATATATACCTTATAAGCTCTGGATTATTGTATCTATGAAAATCTTTGGAAGGGTATGTGAATCCTCGGTGAATGCAGGTTTAGTGTTCCTCCTGTAGGGGGTGCTAGTCTGCATAGCAGATGAGGCTGGTGGTCAGGTGGAATTTGTCCTGTAAGTGGCCTTAATGTGACTTCTAACAAGTGGCAGAATGACACGGGTGTAAATTCAGCTTTATAGCCCCTGTGCATGTCCCCTGTAAATCTACATTTTCCCCCTGTAAGATGCCCTGTATACGCTCCCTGTAGAGCTCTTAATCATATCCCCTATAGTTCTCTTGTATATGACCTTATAGATATCTTACACATGTATCCTGTAGATCTCTCATACTTGTTCCCTATAGATCTCTTACGTATGTCTCCTTTAGATCTCTAGCAAATGTACCCTATAGATCTCATATATGGTCCCTGTTGGTCCCCTATAGATCTCATATATAGTCCCTGTTGGTCCCCTATAGTCGTCCTCTACATGCCCCTCATAGGTCCCCTACAGGTCCCATTTGAGTCTCTGTTGCCGAGTTACTCATCCCTGGACTGTGGTATACAGATAAGGCCCTATGGCTTATCCGAAAATAAGTATTATGTTTAGAATTTACCTTTTAAACACGTTTAGACAGATTTTCTTTTCTGATCGATAGACTAATGGCAGTATATTTCTTTTAGATTTTCAGTCATGTGTCTATGGTGTTTTGAAAAGGAAACTGGCTTTTTGTGTAACTGCATTGTCTCAATCATTTTCTTTTTCGTTTTTTTGTTTTTGTACAACTACTGTTCCGCATCTGGTGAAATTTTACTGTTATTATTATTACCATTTTGTTTCCTTTTTTATATTTTTAATCTGACGGTTTTTTACCTGAACATATGTTCTGTGCCAGATCAACAGGTTGTATTAAGACAGGAATGTTTTGATCCCCAAAAAATGAGCTGCCATATCTGCAGTTCTTCCATCTTTTTAAAACCTTTTTAGTTTCCACTTTATTGAAGATGTCACGAGAGTCAAGAGTGTTACTGTAACCAAGGGCTTTTGAAATAAACCACCAAAGAAATTCGTTCTTTTTATTGGTTAATGTGATCTGTGTATATATACAAACCATATATAGTACATGCTCGTTTGACTTACTCGCCCTGTATATACCGCATTTTTAACGCTAATTTTTTCACGTTTGTGTACAAATGACACTGGATTATTTATCTGTACCGAACAGCACGTTGCGGTGCTGGCGGTAGACCGCGATGCATTTGAAGGGAAAGCGGGAATGGATATTTAATCTCCGAAGAATACGTCCCCGGGGTTCCAGTTGTGTGAGTCCCGGTTTGCGAGACCATCTGTTTACGCCGTCACCGGTCTAATGAGCCGCGCGCAGTCATTTGTCTCAACAAGCGCGAGGGGGGAGTCGGATATTTTAATTAAACAAGGAAAATGCGTGTCAGGCAAGGTTAATGTAGGTAATAAATTCAGCAACGCGCGGGGACAAATTAAACAATCACTTTAAATTCTGCAGCCCCTCTCCTTCAAACTAAAGTAGAGCCTCGGTGTTATTAACCCTTTCACCTCTACCCGCAGGTAATTGTTATTAACCCCTTTGCCTGTACCCACAGGTAATTTGAGACTTCACTTCTCCACATTTTCCCGTAATTCTCCAGAGGATTGCACTGTGTTACAGTGAGGACAGCTCAATGCGAATATTCACAGATTGAGAACTCTGCTGCAATCTACCTTGTTTTTATTGTATCATGGGAACATGTACATGCGTACAGCGTACATACACACACACACACACACACCATGCTGTAGGACTTCATGTTGGGCTTTTGTTTTAACTGCCAGTTGTGTTGTAAACATTTTGTGACTGGTTTAGGGTTATGTCTCACAGCACAGCCTAGCACAGGTAAGCACAGTGCAGTGCAGACTCACTCACATGCACATCCTTATACACATATGCGCACATACATACGTGGGGGGTGACATAGCTCAGGAGGTAAGACCAATGTCTGGCAGTTGGAGGGTTGCCGGTTCAAACCCCGCCCTGGGCGTGTCAAAGTGTCCTTGAGCAAGACACCTAACCCCTAACTGCTCTGGCGAATGAGAGGCATCAATTGTAAAGCGCTTTGGATAAAAGCTCTATATAAATGCAGTCCATTTACCATTTACCATGCACACTCATTCACGCACATACACTCACACGTACACATTTACACACAAACACATTTACATGGACACTCATTCACACATACGCACACACGGACACTCATCCACACACATTTACACACGCATACACTCACACACCCGACATGCACACTGATGCATGCACATACACACACTACTCATGAATTGTGTGTCTCATGCTCTCTCTCACTCGTCATGAAACTGGAAGGATTTTGCAGTCTAGTATTCATCATTTGTAAAGTGATTTGGGAATACTTGTTAAGGATGCTAACGATAGAATGACGGCTTTATGCAGCTTTAGTGTAATAACTCTTATTCCCACCAGAGGGCAGTATTGTCATACTGTCCACAGTTTATTTTCCCTCTCTAAGCTTTTATTATTTTTCTACATCTACAGTTTTTTTTGTGTCCGAGTTTAACCTAATGTTTCTTCTGAATTTCCAGTGCGTCTCAATTTCTCATGAATTTGAGTGAAAGAAGAGAGAGGTGTGATTTCATTAGCAGGAAGGGTTTAGCGCGGCGTAGCATAGCAACGCAGACACGGGGAGATTCTCTCCCTCCGGGCCTCTTTGTCGCTTATGATCCGCCGCTCGCTGCTCCTCCCGAGACCTGGCCTCAGTCGCCCCCCCTGGAACCCAGGTGACCACCTGTGGAACGTTCTGGAAGGATGCCTCCCGCTTCCATCTGAAACTGTGTTGACTGGCCGCGCACGGTGGGGCCCAACACCGCCAGGTGACCTTACTCTGGAGTTCAGTGTTTTCTGTTCTCTCCATGCTCCCCTGAGCTGATATCAATGTGTCAGAGGGTGTGGTGATCAGTTGGTGGGATGTCGCGGGTTGATGATGTCAGAGCTTGGTGGGATGTAGCAGGTTGATGATGTCAGAGCTTCCACGGGAGTTCTGTTCTCAGGTTGTAATTGAAGTCTGTCATGCAGAAAAATCCTCTGATTGAGTGAAGCTTTGCTCTGCTGCACTGCAGAGTGTGTGTGTGTGTGTGTGTGTGTGTGTGTATTTGTGTTCACTCACACACACACACACACACACACACTAACAGCAGTGGCAGGCAGGTATTGATTTGTGATCTGGGGGTTTTATTAAAGAGTCTGATGACTGAAATCTCTAACACTCTTATATTCTCTAAGCCCTGCTTCTCAGCTCTCTCTCTTTCTTCCCCTCTTTCGTTTTTTCTCCATCTCCCTCATATTAATGTACATAAACACTATGGCTGGAAAGTAGAATCCCTTATAGAAAGCGAGTTACATTTTTTTTTTAAAAGTGCAAATGGATGTAGAATTTGGAGATTTGGGGCCCCTGGTGGTCTAGAGTATGGGAGAAGTCATAAAAGATCTAGGAATATTACATTACCCAAAATAATCTCTTCTGTTGTTTATACAAGTTATACACATTTTTTTATATGAATGGGAAATATCTATGAATATCTATGAATATTTAGTATATCAGATGCTGTCTGGGTGTTGTGTGCTAAGCTGGTCGAATCGAGGAAGTGTTTTAATATTTAAGGGTGGGTGCGTATGATTCGTTTCGTCCTTTCAGACGTCAGTAACCTGACCTAATATTGGCTGATGTGAGCTGGGGACACACCTGAAGGGAGTGTGCCACTCCTGATGGAGATAATGGATAATATTTTTATTTGATGAGCGAGTTCTGACGGTTAATATTTGATGCTTTTAAATTAGCACTGCGCAGTTCCCCGGCACTAATGCTGGGAATGTCAGCCGGGTTCATCTGTAATGTGCGTTAGATATGATTTAGTGGCAGAGGCAATGTTCAAGAGGAGGAGGAGGAGGAGGAGGAAGAGTCTTGCTGGAGAGGAGGCCGCACAGTCAGACTCTCTTAATCATAATCTCGGTGCAGTATAGGTATGGGGCATGCCGCCCTGCCAAGGCGTAACTTGGCTGGATGGCGTACCTGCCATCCCAATAATGATTAGTCTTCCTTTTTCTTCTTCGTCATCTGTATCTTCTTACTCTTCCTCTTCCTCTTCATCTGCGCCCATAGGGTGTTGCATCAGATCTTCGGGAGGAGAGGCTGGGACTGTGGGAGTTCTCCTGACTGCTCAGGAGGAGAATATGGGACTGTGGGGGTAGGTTCTGTCCTGACTGTGCAGGAAGAGAATTTGGGACTGTGGGGGTAGGTTCTGTCCTGACTGTGCAGGAGGAGAATTTGGGACTGTGGGGGTAGATTCTGTCCTGACTGTGCAGGGAGAATTTGGGACTGTGGGGGTAGGGGTGCAGGAGGAGAATTTCTGTCTGTCCTGACTGTGCAGGAAGAGAATTTGGGACTGTGGGGGTAGATTCTGTCCTGACTGTGCAGGAGGAGAATTTGGGACTGTGGGGGCAGGTTCTGTCCTGACTGATGCTAAAGCGCTAACTCACCCAGGCGGATAGGCAGTGAGTGTGGACTGGAGGTGTTGCCATGGTGAACGCCAAGAGCCTGTATCTTACCCCGCCCTCGTTCACCTCCCTGCCCCCTCGCCCCTCTCTCTCTCTCACTCTCTCTCTCTCTGACTCGCTCACACCCCTGCCGCTCTCTCTCCCCCCTCCCTCCATCCCTCCTTCCCTCCCTCCCTCTCTCAGCAGGTAGGTGCGAGCGCGGATCCGACGGCAGACCCTCCTGCTCTCGCTAGGTTGCGGTAATCACAGGTAATTAGACAGCGGGTGAATGACGAGGGGGGGAAAAAAATTTGGCGGATTGTTCCGGAGAGATGATGATGATGCCGTTTGTTCCGGCAGTCCCTAAATCAGAGGGAGACGGGCCCGGCAAACGAGCGTCTGAAGTAATGAGAGCTAATTAAGAGCCTCGGCGGCGGAGGACGGTGTCAGCTCGTTAAGTATGCAGCCTTTTAAAGCGGGATCAAAGCTCGCTAGATTGACCCGCAAACTAATTAAGCTCCGAGATGTGAGGCGGTTGTTTCATTTTAAACTGTTATTGTACTCCAGAAGACAGGAGCGTAAGTCATTAAAAGGGGATAATTACACAGGAGCTCTGAAGGGGAGCCGCGTGCAGAGCAGCGGGAGTGTGCTCTAGCTGCGATTCGCAAGTCTGTGCTGATAGAGCACAGACCCAAACAGCACTGACACAGCACAGACACAAACAGCACTGACACAGCACAGACACAAACAGTACTGACAGAGCACAGACCCAAACAGCACTGACACAGCACAGACACAAAGCAGTACTGACACAGCACAGACGCAAACAGTACTGACACAGCACAGACACAAGTAGTACTGACACAGCACAGACACAAACAGTACTGACACAGCACAGACACAAACAATACTGACACAGCACAGACCCAAACAGTACTGACACAGCACAGACACAGACAGTACTGACACAGCACAGACGCAAACAGTACTGACAGAGCACAGACACAAAAAGTACTGACACAGCACAGACACAGACAGCACTGACACAGCACAGACACAAACAATACTGACGCAGCACAGACACAAACAGTACTGACACAGCACAGACGCTAACAGTACTGACACAGCACAGACACTAACAGTACTGACAGAGCACAGACACAAAAAGTACTGACACAGCACAGACACAGACAGTACTGACACAGCACAGACACAAATAGTACTGACACAGCACAGACACAGACAGTACTGACACAGCACAGACACAGACAGTACTGAGAGAGCACAGACACAAACAGTACTGACAGAGCACAGACACAAAAAGTACTGACACAGCACAGACACAGACAGCACTGACACAGCACAGACACAAACAATACTGACGCAGCACAGACACAAACAGTACTGACACAGCACAGACACAAACAGTACTGACACAGCACAGACACGAACAGTACTGACACAGCACAGACACAAACAGCACTGACACAGCACAGACGCTAACAGTACTGACACAGCACAGACACAAAAAGTACTGACACAGCACAGACACAGACAGTACTGACACAGCACAGATACTGGTGTCTGTGAGACGACGTTCCAAAATTAGAGCCCGGGGGGGGGGTCCCTCCCTGCACCCCCGAATATGCAGGTTTAAAGGATCGCAGACAAACACATTTCACGGTGAGACGGGATCTCTGCAGTAAGAGCGGCTCGTTTGTTTTACCTGATGATGTTAAACATCTTGCGGCTCGTTTTTGGCACCGCGGCAGTACCGCTTCACCCCGGCAGTACCGCTTCACCGCGGCAGTACCGCTCCACCCCGGCAGTATCGCTCCACCCCGGCAGTACTGCTCCACCCCGGCAGTATCGCTCCACCCCGGCAGCACCGCTCCACCCCGGCAGCACTGCTCCACCCCGGCAGTACCGCTCCACCCCGGCAGTACCGCTCCACCCCGGCAGCACTGCTCCACCCCGGCAGTACCGCTCCACCCCGGCAGTACCGCTCCACCCCGGCAGTACCGCTCCACCCCGGCAGTACCGCTCCACCCCGGCAGTACCGCTTCCCCCCGGCAGTACTGCTCCACCCCTGGCAGTACCGCTTCCCCCCGGCAGCACCGCTCCACCCCGGCAGTACCGCTCCACCCCGGCAGTACCGCTTCACCCCGGCAGTACCGCTCCACCCCGGCAGCACTGCTCCACCCCGGCAGTACCGCTTCACCCCGGCAGCACCGCCTCACCCCGGCAGTACCGCTCCACCCCGGCAGCACCGCTTCCCCCCGGCAGCACCGCTTCCCCCCGGCGCTCGGCGTCGGCGCTCCGCGTAGCGACGCTGACGTCGACCCCGCTGGAAGTGGCACGTTCAACGGCCCCCCCCCCCCCACGAACAAATTCCAGCGGAAACTCCCCGCCGGGGGGAGAAGTGGCAGGATTTCAGTGACAAGCGGAAATCGAGGGGAATTAGGAGGCATCGATCCTGCGGCTTAATTAAAGGCAGAGATTTTATGGCAAAATGCAGAGGGCTGTGAATTTCGCTATCGGGCGATATTGGCTTAACGATGGACGTCCCATCGTGCTTCAGTGGTTGTGCGGCTAAATTGTCGAAGAGCATCTGCATTAATGCGTCACTCATTTCCTCGGTAGGAAATCGCAAGACTCGTTCGTTTGCAGAAACACCCGTCCTCTTTGTGAAACCTGTGAAGTTTTTAAAAAACCGTAATAAAAATTTCTGGCCAATATTTCTTAGTTTTCCTCAAGTTAAAAAAAAGCCTTAAGTTTTTCTCTTCAGCATAAGAAATCAATTGGATTCAGGTAAATTTCTTGTCCAGTATTTGGCTTTGAAAAATCAGTTTGTTGCTTTAGCAATATGTTTGGGATCATTGTCTTGTTGTAGGATGAAATGCCATCCAATGAGGCATTTATTTAAAATTGAGCAGATAAGATGCTTCTGTACAATTCTGAATTCATTCTGCTGCTGCCATCAGTAGTTACATCATCAGTGAAGACAAGTGAGACACTACCTGTGGCAGCCATACAAGCACAAACCACAACACCCCCACCACTATGTTTCACAGATAAGGGGAAGGGGGGGGGGGGTGCTTTGGATCTTGTGCAGTTCCTTTTGGCCTCCACACAAGTGAATCTTGGTCTCGTTCCCATCTGTCCACAAAACCTTTATCCAGAACTCTGCAGGCTCTTTTAGGTACTTCTTAGCAAACTGTCAGGCAAATTGGTTGTTTCTTTTCCCTCAGTACTAATCATATTTGTATTTCAAATCAAACACTGACTACGCTGTGTATGTATGCCAACTGTTTAGATCAAAACCGGTATCACACAGCAAGAATGCTAATGGGGGTTGTGGGGGGGGGGTGATGATTCAGACGAGCCGAGCTCCAGCTGCGGATGCTGACGTCTCATTGGCTGATTCACGGCAGAGGTGCGATCGGTGCACTTATCTCCGCGGCCCAGCGCTGGCGAGAGACAGGCCGCCTCCCCCACACGGCACCTCGGCACCACGGCAACGGGGCTCATGCAAATGAGGGGAGATAAATAGGTCATTATATCGTAATTACGAAAGCACACAGAGGTGCTTCCCGGGCCAGATTAGCGCCATCTTCAATTACCGCCCCGTAAAACTGGGCCGCTTCTAAAAAAAAAAAAAAAAACTCACGGGCGCAGTTTTAGCCGGCAGACGGCACCCAGGGGAGGCGGGGAGAGAAACGAGCTTCGATTCCGTTTTTCGAAAGAGTCGCCTGGTGACACGCCGAGCGTAGCTGGCAGCGAAGGTGTGAGGAAGAGGAGGAGGAGGAGGAGGGGGGGAGGAAGAGAGGGTGTCCAGAGCGCCGCCGTGTGTAAATTCCCTCCCCCGGGAACGCTGTGTATGTGCGAAACGAGGCGCTGCCATCGACAGCCCCACGCAGTTAGCGCCCGCGCTCCCAGCAGCAAGCCGAAAATAACAACACTCTCAACACCCCCAAAAATCTTTCGGATTTGGCTGCGTTTGGGTAGTCTGTCTTTCTCTTTCTCTCCTCCTCCCCCCGCCTTCAATTCGATTCAGTTCAAGAATGCTTTATTGGCTTCACCTACTACAATGCCAGAATTAATGCTTTGTTATTGAAGTAATTATTAATTAAATTACCAAAGCTTTATATAAACAATAAACTACAAAACAGTACTCCTCTCTCTCCTTACCCTGCCCCCTCCTTCCTCTCCTCCCTCCCCCTCCTCCCTCCCCTCTCCTCTCCTCTCCTTTCCTCTCTCTCTTTTCCTCTCTCTCAAGTGTGGCTCACTTGTTAATAGCTGTGAGTCGAGGAATCTTTCTGAGCTTTTAACACCACTGTGAATCTAATGCCCAGCTGGAGATTCTTTGTGACACCATCCTGTCTGTCACCGGGCTTTTTGTTGTGATGTCATCATGTCTGCGACCGACCCATTTATTGTGAGGTCATAATGTGTGTGACTGGGCCTTTTGTTGTGATGTCATCTCGTCTATGACTGGGCCTTTTATTGTGATGTCATCTTGTCTGTGCCTGGATGCATCCTTACAATGTCTCTTTTCACGTTACAGAGCTAAATAGTTTGGATTCTGTGTGCTTAAAATGGGATGTTCTGTCTCTATTATTGTCGATGCTAAGGAGTTCCATTGGCTGCGTTTTTGTGAAAATTCTTTAAGCTCTCGGTCAGAATTTGAGCCCGGTTGCCGACTGCACTTTCCAAATTGTTGTAACTGTTTCTCATCGCATTAAGATATTTCCAATAGTTTTATTTTATTCCGGACAGTTTTATTATATTTCTGATGGTTTTATTATATTTCTGATGGTGTTATATTTCTGGTGTTTTGCATGTGTGATGTGTAACAGGCTGCGTTATTGTCAGGCACAGTCTGGCGTCTCCACGGCGCGGGGCTCTGTAATAAAATGGGAGCTTCCTCCCGGGGGGGTCCGGGACTGTAATAAAAGTTCCGGAAACATCTCTCATATCATCCTCTTGTAAAAAAATACCAAGAATGAGCCCGTTAGATGAGAGAGGGTATTTGTATGCTCGAGGTTGCCGTGGAGATCTTTCCGTCTTTCCGAGAGAGCCCCAAAAAATAAAATAAAAAAGCGAAATGAAAATATATTTCCCACTTGGGTCGGGGAGCTGTATGTGTAATGCAGCGCGTGAGCAACTTTGCTGGATGTCATATCTACAGGCTGAAATGCGGTAGTCGGCAGTTCCGTGTGTAATATACGGAGTTCCCTCCAGGGGGGACGCACGGAAAGATCAGGGTTCGGGGCACGAGCTGCGTTCAAGCTGCAGCGCAGGGGGTTCATTCAGCAGTGATGTCACTGACCAGGCTCCGCCCCTAACCATCTGTGTGCGGTCTTGTGTCACCTTGCCTTTGAAGAATAATATTTGGTAAATGGTAAATGGACTGCATTTATATAGCGCTTTTATCCAAAGCGCTTTACAATTGATGCCTCTCATTCGCCAAGCATAGAGGTTAGGGGTTAGGTGTCTTGCTCAAGGAAAACATGCCCAGGGCGGGGTTTGAACCGCACCCTCCGACTGCCAGAATCGGCGCTATATCACCCCAAAATCTGCTTACAAAATCTTCCCAGTTCATAAGGGATCATGGAATCAGCTGTTGCTAGGACGCCCCCCGCCCCCCCCCCCCTCCCCCCTCCCAGCACAGGTAAATCTGCTTCCAGCTGTGCCCAAGCAAATGCCCTGTTCTCTGCAGCACATTGTGCAGGTGACCAAGGCTCATGCTCTGTCTGTGACCCTGTCTTTACTGTCCAATCAGAAGCTTCCTACGAAGGAGGCATGCTGTAAAACTCTAACACACATGCACGCACACACTCTTCACAACACACACTTCACAGACACACACATACACGTACACATGCTCATACATAAACACACACACATGCACTGCAAACACACATACACACACACACGCACATACACGCACACCCATGGACATACACACACACACACACACACACACACACACACGTGTACATGCCAAAACATATCCCATCTGAGTGTACAGAGACCCACATTTTTATTATAAAACAAAACCAACACTGAATACAGAACACAAGACCGAAAAAGAGAGAGAGCGTCCAGACAGAGACCACCTTGGTTGAAAGTAGTTGGGAGTGGTTTGGAGTGGTCGGGAATGGTCGAGGAGTATTTTGAAACTGTCAATATCCTGAAAAATCGAATCCTCTTGATGAGCACTGCAGAACCACTCCAATCAGCTGAAGATAAGAGTGAGTATTGACAACTACAACAGTGCACACTCACACACCAGCACACATACACTAACGTGCACGCACATGAACATACATCCACTCATTCGCACGCACACACACACACACACACACACACACACACACTCACCCAGAACACTATAACTTAACCAAACCCATTTTTCGGTGTGAACAGTTTTTCAGTGAGCCATTAAATGTTCGCAAACATTAAATATTGACAAAACTCCCCAGCCCCCCTGCTGCAGCCCTGCCACAGAGCAGAGCCCGGTTCAGAAGATCATTAATGAGACATCAAGCACAGAAATTGCCTTTTTGTCAGGCGCACCCGATAATTTCTGTGATATATTGAGGGGAGAATGAGGTCTGAATCCGCAGCGACTTCATAAAAATCTCTTTTCACCAATTTGGCACCTAAATGCTGGGCCCGCCCCTGGCTGGCGGAGGAAGAGGTTATTGATCACCTCCTTAGCAGGAAGTGACATTATCAGGACGGGTTGGTGGATTAGGTGGACTTTTTCTTCTCTGGTATAGTGTGTTTTGTTTTGTTATTTTGACCTTGTCAGCTCCTGAATTTTTACGCAGGTGTGATTACGGTGCAGGTAGGGATGGGACGGATGGCTGTGGAGGTGTTTTTCAGTGTCGAGCCAGTGAAGGGTCACTGGTAGGGACGGGACAGACAGTCTTAAATGGAGGCTTCTGTAAAAAAAGAATCTCCTGTTAATATATACGGACACCGCAGCCCTGATTTAATGTGTGTGTGTATGTGTGCACATGTGTTTGTGTGTGTGTGTGTGTGCACATGTGTTTGTGTGTGTGTGTGTGTGTGTGCACATGTGTTTGTGTGTGTGTGTGTGTGTGTGTGTGTGTGTGTGCGTGCACATGTGTTTGTGTGTGTGTGTGTGTGTGTGTGTGTGTGTGTGTGTGTTTGTGTGTGTGTGTGTGTGTGTGTGTGTGTGTGTGTGTGCACATGTGTGTGTGTGTTTGTGTACAGATCTATAGAGGGCAGATAATCTGATACCAAGGGAGGGTGGAGAGATTGATAGAGAGAGAGAGAGAGAGAGAGAGGGCCCAGGGTTATACAGCCTGTTTATATCTTTGGGTTTGATATTTACATCATCAATAAAAATGCAGGAATAAAAACACTTTCTACTGCAGCATGTCACCATGATGTATATTGTGTGTGTGTGTGTGGATGGGTGCTTGTGCATGTCTGTCTGCCTATCTGTCTGTGTGAGTGTAAACTGCCTTTAAATACTACCACTTCTTGATGAATTTAATCAAGTCAGAGTGCTTTAAGGCGTGAATATTTATGGGTAGTTCACGGTTGTTGACAGGCCTATGTGTTCTGATAATTATTACATTCTTACGAATTACTCAATGACGGAAATGCGAGCTACATACTCAGATATGCCACAAAGGTGATTTATTCATTCAAGTAAACACATTAAATATTCATACAATAACCGTGGCATCGTTCCACAGGTCAAGTGCGTCTGTTGATTAATTTTGCGAAGCTGGAGACAGGTGAATTCTGGCAAACGTTTCCCATAATTATATTTTCTACCCCAAATTATGTATGAATATATATTTCAACTAAAAAAAATTGAGATCTCACTGACCTTGGCACAGTTGCGTTTCAAATGACTGTTTTCTAGTGTTTTTGTTGTTGTTTATGATGAATTTAATTGAGTAGCAGAATTCTAATAACATACATATTAGTTACCAACGCTTAGAGGCTTTAATCTTACAGCGAGGGGAGGAAAAACACCCCCAGGACCAAACCGGGCTGGAGCAGCGCTTGTAATTTATGGGTCAGTCGGGAATAGGCCGTGTAGCACCCCCACATGCGGGACGGGGCGGAGAGAACCCCCTTATTGTCCTGTCTCCGCGCCGGGGCTCCTACCTCATCCTGACGGGGGGCAGTAAATTATCCGAACTCGGGGTGCTGTGTTTTCGCACGCTGATTTAAACCTGTCCCGGTTGCCCCAGCAGCCCCCGGGCCTAGCCCCTAGCCCCTAGCCCCCCCCCCCCCCCCCCCCCCCACACTCCCCCAGAGGAGCCCATCTGGAGGAGTGATCAGGCAGCCGATTGGCCGGCTGCTGCTGATGGAATGCTAGCGCAGGCAGGTGATTGGACGGCCGTCAGCCTCCGGGCTGAAACTGGAAACCGCTCATGTGGCTCTGTGATGAGGGGACCTTCACTGCCAAAAACAACAGCGCTTATAGAGAGAGAACCCCTGAATCTCCCGCTCAGAGAGACCCCCTTAATCTCACACTCAGAGAGACCCCCTGAATCTCACACTCGAAGAGACCCCCTGAATCTCCCACTCAGAGAGACCCCCTGAATCTCCCACTCAGAGAGACCCCCTGAATCTCACACTCAGAGAAACCCCTGAATCTCCCGCTCAGAGAGACCCCCTAAATCTCCACTCAGAGAGACCCCCTGAATCTCCCACTCAAAGAGACCCCCTGAATCTCCCGCTCAGAGAAACCCCTGAATTTCCCACCCAGGGGAACCCCCTGAATCTCCTGCTCAGAGAGCCCCTGAATCTCCAGCTTACAGAGCTTTAATCTCGGGAATTTTTTGTGCAGAATCATGATTCAGGCGGGAAATGAGTCTCAGTGCAGCACTGCCCCACCCCACCCCACCCCACCCTACCCTGTCCCACACTGCTCCACCCTAACCTGCCCCACCCCACCCCAAGCCACCCCACCCCACCCTGCTCCACCACGCCCTGCACCACCCCTCTCCACCCTAACCTGCCCCACCCTGCCCCAAGCCACCCCACCCCACCCTGCTCCCCCACGCCCTGCACCACCCCTCTCCACCCTAATCTGCCCCACCCCACCCTGTCCCACCCTGCTCCACCCTAACCTTCCCCACCCTGCCCCACACCACCCCACCTCACCATAACCAGCATCACCCCACCTCACCCTGCCCCACCTCACTGCCCTGGCATTGCCTGGCCGGGTTTCACACTAATGGAGGGGCTGTGCAGTGTCTGCGGTCTCCGGCCCCTCGTGTATAAATATAACATGAGTGAGCGTTCTGCAGGCTCTGTGCCCAACGAGCGGCCTTTCCGAGCCACGACTTCCTTCTGACTGACGAGGCGATGACAGCGTCTGACACAACCGAAATAACGTTTCTGTCTGGGGCCAAATGCAAAAGAAAAGAAAAGGAAAAAAGCTGCATTTCAGACTATATGGACACTATGAGGACTCTGTGTGTGGACATTATGAATGTGTGTGAACTGTGAACAGTGAGGACTGTGTGTGTGGACTCTGTGAGGACTCCGTGAGAGAAGTTTGTGAGGACTCTGTGTGAGGATTTTTTGTGAGGACTCTTCTCCTCTGTTTTTCTCTCCCTGCAGAAAGGAACATCAATTCCACATCCTCCACACTTCTGCTGTCCCAGAGAGCTTTCAAAGTGTGAAAAACCCAAACGATTTCACACAGAGCTCTCGCTCCCTCTCCCTCCCTCATCCAC
>CM045892.1:45586067-45611067 GCA_025169545.1 Anguilla japonica | reverse complement strand
ATTACAAGCTACCACTTGGTATTATAGACTTTGCGAGATAAAAAGATTTCTATGTAAATGTAAATTGTATGCCAAAAAACACACTTTAATATTGTTTGTACAATGTTGAGTGTTTCCTCCAAGGGTGAATTCATAAATTTTTAATGCTGATAAAGAATAAGCAAGCAACCAGATTCATTCTTTAATTTCCTCTAGACAATGAGAAAATTAGCATTTCCTTTAATCCTGAATCCATGACTTTTATTTGATCATTCTTGTGTTTCTCGCCATGAAGGACAAACGCGAGGCTTCCATCCTGTTCTGCGTCGTGTGGATTTTAATTAATAAGCCAACAAAAAACAAGCAAATGCTATGATACGGCAAATTTATCACGTGAAATTCAAAAGTAATATATTCGTCTGCAGTCAATTTAAAAGCAAACTGCCGAACCCACTTTCCAGAGAAGGGCCTACTCAGACCAGGCGTTCAGACAGATGACAGTTGAAGCTCTGGCTGATTACTGTAATGATGTGCTCATTTGTGTGACAAGCATTGCTATTTTCACTTGAAGTGAAATAACTGTTGACAAAATTTAATTATATCAGGAGAACATATTGCGAGAACGAACGACTCTGGAAATAAAATTTGTCATTGTCCTTCGCTTGTTCTGCTGCGTACAGGATTCTCACTCAAAACCCCTGGGAGCTGCACCTGCTTAACTGTGTCACTGCCTTCATTTCTAATGCGAAATCATGTTAGTAGGTGTGCAGTGTTGTCTTAGAGAAACAGATAATAAAAACAGAGAACTGCTCCGTCGGTATCTGTTCCCAAACTCAGTTCTTTGGCGGTACACTATGAGTAAGCACGCATTTGTGTCAGGTTTGTGAAACTCTGACCCTGTGCATGTGCTCAGATGTTGAGTAAATGTGTCCGTGATTTATGATGGGTTTCATAGGAAGTGTGGACACAGGGGCACTCCGCACTCCCTGTGTATCAGGAGCAGAGACTCGCTGTGTTCCTTAAACTAAAATCATCAGAAAAATGCTTCCTTCTAAGGTGCCTTATTTCGGTTACATTTGAAAGTGGCATCTGATGTATCATTCACCAAGTAGAATATCCCATGGGTCTTTGCAGTTACCTCAGGCTTCTAACATCTGTTAAAACAGAGGCAGCTGAAAACAGAGGTAGCAGTCACGGTGGCAGCAGAGGAGCTTGTTTACAACTGTATGCAACGAACTCAATAGTTTGTTGTAGCTATATTTTAAAAATCCATTTAAATTATTCAATACACTGGTACACTGTTGTGTAATGTTTTTAAGCCTCAGTTTGCTTTCAGTGAAGTAGCCAACTAACTTGACGTCATCCTGCCTTCAAAGTGCTTTCCAAATTCGTTGCCTTTTGAAGTTTTTTTTCCCCCGTTAGGACGCCACCTGCAGAGGGAGCTCACTTCCTGGAAGTGGACAGTGAGGCAGCCGTCCATTTAAGACACAGCCTCTGTGTCCCAGGACAGAGATTCACTGAGTTTCAGAGGTGAATCCCAGGGCCCCTGCGGTGTAATTCAATAATAATTCTGATGTAAATAGATGCTGATGCGGAGCTAAATAACAGAGACTAAACTGGAGACTTGCTGCCCTGCTTTGTACTGACTACAAAATCAGTGCGTCAGTCCTCCCACAATACACCAGGGTGCTGTGCTGCAACCCTCGCACAGTGCACCAGGACAATATGTTGCAATCCTCCCACAATGCACCAGGGTATTGTCTAGTGTAATATACACTGATTTAGTACTATTTGTTCCAATGGTAATCAGGAACTAAAGATGATATTACATCATTAAAAACATCAGAGAACTGGGAAATGAAGAGTTTAATTCTGACCAAACTTAAAAGCATGTTGGCAGCCGTTTACTTTTTATAATGTTTGCAGATTTTCCAACGGTTTGTTTTTATTGTCTGTGCTCCACAGAACCAAGGCGCACACATATCCATGTTACCGACCCCGTACGGAGAGGAGGAGGTGGGGCCTGCTGGCTGTGGGCTTCTCATGCGATCCTTTCATTACTCTCCTCACGCAGAGTCAGCTGCACGTGTGCAGTGTGTGGGTCGGTCCCGCACCGCCTTTTGTTATGAGTGCTGATTTTCAGCCGCCATGGAAACACGTGTAAACGGGGTGTCATTGGCTGCAGAAGCCTCTCTAATGCAAAGCTGAGTTTTATACTGCATTGTGTGATTCACGCAGAACGATGGTCTCTACAGGACCGGGTGGGTAGGGGCTCTGTTAGACCATGTGTCTGAGCTCTATTGGACCATGTGACCGGGCTCTCACTGTGAGCTCTGCTGCTAACCTTTTAGCTTGAATGGCCTTGAGCAGCTCCTTCTGATGAATTCTGAAGCCTTTTCATCATCAAAGAAGAGAGTGAGAATCACCCCTTCACTGCAGCATCATTATGCAGTTGTGTGTGTGTGTGTGTGTGTATGGTGTATGTGTGTGTGTGTGCTTGTGTATGTGTGTATATGTATATGTGTGTGTTTATATGTGTGTGTGTGTGTGTGTGTCTTTGAGTGAGTATAATGGGCCCTGTATAATTGGCCAATCTGCCAAAATACATCAGACATGACTCTAATTAAATATCAAAAACTTTTGAATCACCAAATTCATTTGGTAAATGTGGATGTTGCCATGGTTATCTTATTGTTTTAGTAGTATTTTAATGGATACTTCTCATAATGTTGGCATGTACCAACAGGCAAAGCCACTGTAAAAAGCCACTGTAAGACCCTTTTATGTAGAAAAGATGGTATCTGTTTTTTAAAGGTGGTTCTTATTGGTAACAGAGGTTCAAATGCCTCCAAGTTCAAATTCCTCCAAGTCCAAGTTATAGGCCATGATCAAGGAAAGACCTCCACCCAAGTCTTGTAAAGAAGATAAACTCTAATGTTTAATTTTATAGTATTTGACAGCAGAAGGGTAAAAAACAAGCTCTAAACACTGAAGTATTGGTTTATCAGCTCATAATCTGCATACTAGCATTTGGTTTCCATTTAACTATAAAAAAAAAAAAAATCCAGAGCCCCTTAAATAACTCCCCCTCCCTCCCAGCCGCCCCCCCCCCCCCCCTGCCCTGACATAGAATGCACTGCTGATCTGTTCCCAATTAGGCACAGCAACTTAGACACAGCAACTTTTAAAGACACATTAGCAACGAGCACAGGCCGCCCCGCTGCTAACTGACCCCACTTTGTTCTCCAGTTGTGGAAAATCTGGGCTTTAACGGTCCCATAATGCGTTACAGACCGCTACTGCTAGCCCCAGCTGCGGGCCTGGCCTACGATTAAACACTGCCCCCCCCCCCCCCCCCCCAACCCCCTTCAACACCCCCAACCCCCAACTCCCCCCCTCCTCCCACATACTCACAACACAAGCACCAAAAAACCACTAAACCCCCTTTTTTGGAAAATTCCTTGCGCTTAAAAGTCGTACTGTTCCAATGAAAACCCGCAATGAATTATATCTCAATCAAATAAATACTGAAGTTTATAAAAACAGATTTTTTCCCTCCCTTTAAGTGCAGATGTGCAATCTGAGCTCTGCTGTGCCTGTGCCAAAACCCCCGAGCTCTGGCTCGGGCACACCTGGAAGAATATCTTTGGGCTCTTTGTGGCACTTTGATTGGCCGCGAGGTCACATGATCCAAAGGGTGATGAAATCCCATTGGACGGCTCAAGCCCTGGGGGTGAACGCTGTGCCTCAGCTTTAAATGGCATTAGCAGACAGACAGTATTCATGTGTTCATGTTCATTGTGTGCACTCCATGTTTAAGTGACTTCATGAACGTCCTCTCTCCGATTTAGAGTTGCTGTGGGAGTACAGTGTTTCACCAGCTAATGTCCGGACATTGAAACTGTTCCATATGGAGCAGGTATCAGTGAATAGCTGGGAGAGGACAGATACCCCCAGATTTCCACACTGGGGCTTTGGAGAGGGGGGCTCACCTGCAGGCACGGCGCCCCCAAGGTCAGGTTAGAGTACTGCGCCCGGTTGTCCTAAAATGGATGCTGCCCTGAATTCCAGCTGGTTCCGTGCAAAAAGAGCTCCAGTGTTTTGATGCTTTAGCTGTTAGCGGAGAGGGAGAAACGCCTGGGTCTCTAAAAGCAGCTTCGGTGGCGCGTACTGGCATTGGCGCGCGGGAGCACTGCCGACCTGTTAAATCAGCCATTTTACAAGGCCGTAAGCGAACCAGCCCAACCGGAAAAATAGAAAACGTGAGTGCGTTTCGCGAAATGGACGTGCTCTATATTACGAGCGGGATGCGGTTGGTTAGCGGCGTTCTGTAAGGCTGGAGCTGTCAAGAGGGTCTGCCCACCAACCCATCCCCCCCCCCCCACCCCGCCCCTTGTTTGTTCCTTTTATGGAAGTGATGGGCGATCCATCTGCAGAATTATCTGACTCTTGTTGAACGATTTCTCCTATTTCTGACTGCTCTTCTCAGTGTGGGGGAGAAACTCCCTATCTCTCTCTCTCTCTTCGTCTCTATCTCTCCACTTTTTCTCCCTCTTCATGTTAGACACATTTTTTTATCAAATGGAGAGGGATTCTGTGCAGGAGGGGAAGTCTGGCACACTGGCCACAGGGGGGACGTGAGGAGGCGTGGCTTCGCTCGGGAGCATCCAGGCATTTCTGCTCTCTGCTTTAGTGTGTGATTTAAGGACAGAGAGCATGCTGGGAAACGCAGTTCGCGTGTGTGCCTGCGGGGATCTGTGTCCTCTCTGCACGGTGCGCGCTGAATTCAAACATATATGTGCTGCTTAGTATGAGCAGTGTGACTGCGACTCCTGCTCAGCAGCTTGTTTGACACTGTGTGTTTGTGTGTGTGTGTGTGTGTGTGTGAGAGAGAGAGTGTGTGTGTGTGTGCGTGTGTGTGTGCGTGCGTGTGTGTGTGTTTGTGTGTGCCTGTGTGTGGGTGTGTATGTATGTTTGTGTGTGTGTGTCTGTGTGTGTGGACTGAAGTAGCTTATTGACGGGAGGGTTTGTGCACCAGTGAACATTTACGGCACAGGGTTGTACTGCATCATTCTGAAGTTTAAAAACATATTTTAATAATACATAAACTAATCATAATTACCCTGAATAGGCATACGTCCGGTAAAGCACTTAGAAGATTGCATATGATGCAAATGCATTTTGATTTTGTCTCCACAGCAACATGCTGATTATATTTATTAGCCACTAAAGAGAGATAATCCGGGGCAGATATTGCAGGCATGGCAAGTTCCGTCTTATTGTTACATGCTGGTTTGGAATGTAGGATCTGTTCTGTTTTCACTTACTGCCTTACATTGAAACCAGAAAGCGCGAGCTCTCTCTCCTTCTCCTTCCCCAGCGCATGAAAGAGAAACAGACTAATCAAAACATGTCGCTAATTTAAAAAATGTTCTGCCCTACTTTCAGATCTGACCAACAATATCCTGCAGATTTACTGCAGAGAGAAGCGAGCGGTCTCTTTGGTTCTGGGAAAAAGGGGATCTAATTCAACCCGCATGCACCGGGTTGTGTGTGTCCCTTGCTTTCATTAGGCCCATGTGTTTCTGCGCAAGACGGGATCAGGAAAGAACAGTTTCACTGCTGCGCGAAATAAAACTGTACTTTTACCTCTCAGCTCTGCGGGTGAGTTCCTCCAGGGTCTACGGGCTGAAGGAGTGCAGCTATCTTTTAAATGGGAAACGGTGTCTGTCATCCTTGCATAATCCCCACCACACTATCCTCAGGTGGAGAGAGAGAGAGAGAGAGAGAGAGTGGGAGGGAAGGAAGGAGAAGGGCGCTGTACTTTTAACAGATCCCCTCAATCAAGACGTACCTACAGTGTGTGTGTGTATGCGCGTGTGTGTGTGTGTGTGTGTGTTGTGTGTGTGTGTGTGTGTGTGTGTGTGTGTGTGTGTGTGTGTGTGTGTGTGTGTGTGTATGCGTGTGTGTGTGTGTGTGTGTGTGTGTGTGTGTGTGTGTGCGCGTGTGTGTGTGCGTGTGTGTGTGCGCGTGTGTGTGTGCGTGTGTGTTTGTGTCTGCCTGCTCGTGTGTGTGTGTATGCGTGTGTGTGTGTGTGTGTGTGTGTGTGTGTGTCTGTGTCTGCCTGCTCGTGTGTGTGTGTGTGTGTGTGTGTGTGTGTGTGTGTCTGTGTCTGCCTGCTCGTGTGTGTGTGTGTATGCGTGTGTGTGTGTGTGTGTGTGTGTGTGTATGCGTGTGTGTGTGTGTGTGTGTGTGTGTGTGTGTCTGCCTGCTCGTGTGTGTGTGTATGCGTGTGTGTGTGTGTGTGTGTGTGTGTGTGTGTGTGTGTGTGTGTCTGCCTGCTCGTGTGTGTGTGTGTGTGTGTGTGTGTGTGTTTGTGTCTGCCTGCTCGTGCGTGTGTGTGTGTGTGTGTGTGTGTGTGTGTGTATGCGTGTGTGTGTGTGTGTGTGTGTGTGTGTGTGTGCCTGCTTGTGCACGTGCATGTCGAAGCAGCTGTAGCTGGTTATTAGAGCGATGTCTTATTACGAATTCAGCGCTGTAATATAAACAGGCTGGGCCCGGGGGTGCCGGGGTGTTTTCTGTAATATCGCCAGACGAGGACCTGTTTTATGAGGACAGCGTATTAATGCATGTTAATGTATCTGCGCTGCAAGGCTGGCAGAAGATACACGGCATTGGTTTGTCTCCGTGGTTACCAGAGCCATATAATGCATTTTCTAACTCCGGAAAAGGTAAAAGATGGCAATCTCGCGATTCTATTTCTATAACTCGGAGTCAGAGGCCCGTGTGACCTTTACCGTTCCGTGGAATTACTCCAGAACGTCTCAGGTTAAATCAGATATTAACAAAGGTTAAACCTTTTCTTCCTCGGGTTGTCCTTTGTGTCTCCGGGAGTCCGGCGCGTTACCTCTGCATCTCGAGGGCAATCGCTCACCGCGTGAATTTAATCGCTCGGGCCTGACAACACGAGAATACGACAGCGGGCCTGTCAGTCAGAGTTCAGTATTAATAACCACGTATGGGTAAGCCGTGACCTCTGCTCGCTCGGTGAAAGGATATTGTTTCTTCCTGGATCTCAGGTGACTCTGCTGATCTCAGGTCAGTGTTTCGGATATGATCTCTCCTGCTCCTGGTTGACTGCGCTGAACTGAGGTCAGTGCAGCAGTAGGACACTACGCAGGAAAAGAGTCTTGCCAGAATGAAGTGTGCCCAGGCCTCTTCATTCTGCCACCAGGGGGCGCTGTTGTGGCTGGGTTAGCCAGCAGAGGGACTGCAGGTGTCTTCGTTTGGACTGGAAGGGCCAAGGTGGCTGAGCAGAGACATTAAATCAGTTTGGCTCTTGCAAATAACAAGAACGTCAAACATCCTCAACTCTTGTTGACAACTAATGAACCCTCTAGCAACAAACAACTGCCTTCAACAATTAACAATCACCCTCAACAGTTACCAACTGCCCTGAACAGCTTAAAACCACTCTCAACAGCTAACAACTGCCCTCAACAGTTAACAATCGCCCTCAACAGCTAACAACCACCCTCAACAGTTAACAACTATCCTCAACAGTTAAAAACCGCCCTCTGCAGCTATCACCAATGGTAGGAAGTGCTAAGTTTGGAACTCAGCCATATAGCATTAACCCTCCTAATTGAGTGCCTGTCCCGGGCCAGATAAATTTAGCCCCGGTTTCAGATGCTCAGGGAAGGGCCTTCCCCTGTCTGAGGTGAACCTATTAGTGCCGCGCCGATCCTTCCTCGTTAAAAGGTACCGGCGGCTAATGCCTAGCGTCTGGCTAGCGGCTAAGCTGCCCTTAATTGCCTTAGCGATCGCCGGTGTGGCCGGCCCCCCAGAAACCGCGGGCAAGCCATAAGGGACGCCCACGCACCCCGCTAAAGCCCGGGCCGTTAAAAAAAGCAGCCCCCCCTCCCCTTGCTTCACTACCCGTGGGAGGAAATGGAAACACAAAGCCGCTGATTCCCATTAGCGCTCCCCAAATAGAGCGCAAAGGCTTTAGGGGCACCTGCCTGTTTTAGCCACACAGGCTAATCAGAGGGGGACTGGGTCATTATGCCACCGTCCCGTAGCCCGGTTGGAGACTATTTGAGAGTGTTGCTCTTTATATCACACTTCCTGTATATAACACATCTTGTATATATTCCTGTATATGACTTATTTCCCATGTATAACACTTCCTGTTTATCACAGTTCCCCTAAATTACACTACATATCACACACTTCCTGAATATAAAATACTTCCTGTATATCACACCTCTTGTATATATTGCACTTCCTGCATATCACACTTCCTGTATAAAACGCACTTGCTGTATATCATATTTTGCACAGACATTCACAGCAGTCAGATTGAAAGCGCCCCTTACCTGCAACAGACACAGTACTGCCCTCATTACTGTGCACACACAGCTTTACCTTTGGATTCTATATCTGAGCATGTGCCAGGGGGGTTGTGGGGGTGGGGTGTAAATTGGTGGGGTTAACCTTGTCTGTCCCCCCAGCTTTGTCAAGCTCCAGTGGGTGCAGATGGGTCTGACCTGCCTGCTTCTCCACCCTGCCCTCTGGTGAGTGTGCACAGGCCTGTGCCTCTCAAATGGTGCTCGGGGTGCCTGTGCGGTGGATCTGGGTTCTTTGAAGGAGTTAGGGTTGCGAAACGGTGCAGATTTCACGGCGCTGATTGGAGCTAATCCG
This sequence comes from Anguilla japonica, assembly GCA_025169545.1. NCBI lineage: Eukaryota > Metazoa > Chordata > Actinopteri > Anguilliformes > Anguillidae > Anguilla > Anguilla japonica. Next base: position 45,602,385 of record CM045892.1, on the reverse strand, counting down.
GGATTGGACAGAGATTGGATTGCGTTAATTGAGGTCACGGAATCCTGGGGCAGGGTGGTGACCGCATCGTGGCAGATCACCTGACGGTGTTTGATATCCTGCCGGTCAGGCCGTTTTCCCAGGGGTGTCTGATTCACAGCTCTGTGTTCTGTGTCATTTTACTGCATTTTTCTGCTTACAGTAAACCACCTGTACGTCTGTTCCACGCGCAACCAGCATCGCCATGGTAACTTCTCTATAAAAGTGTAATGCAAATATTCACATATTTTCTCAAATATTGTTTTATTAGTGTCTCATTATTTTGATAATATATGTAATGTAAATATGTTATATGTGAGCGGTGTAACTGGGTATTGAGCAGTGTAGCAGGATAATGGGCAGTGTAACAGGATAGTGAGCAGTGTAGCTGGATAGTGGGCTGTGTAGCAGGGTAGTGAGCAGTGCAACAGGATAGTGAGCAGTATAACAGGGTAGTGAGTAGTATAACAATAGTGAGCAGTATAACAGGGTAGTGAGTAGTATAACAGGGTAGTGAGCAGTGTACTATAGCCACCCTGCTACGCTGGGCGCTGCAGCTCGGCGGGACGTGCTGTGACAGCCTGCATGTGGCTCAGCCCCGTCCCACTCACAACATTTAGATTAGTGAAAGAATGCGTTTCACTGCGGTGCCAGAGAGCTTTATGGGTATTAATTCCATGGTGTCAGTTTAAGATTAGAGGAGCGGCACAGCCAATCCCTCACTCTGAATAGAACTGGTCTAATTGAAATCCCCCGATTTGAGTTGTGAAATGTTACATTAAGCGCTGAAGTTTCTCCTCTGGGCTTTTGAAAAGCACACAGCTGCCATCGCTGTGCTGGTTAATCAGGGAGGCAGAAAGCAGCCAATCAAATGGTAAGAGTTTTGAGTAGAATACTGATCACCCATTTATTGATCCCTCCCACAATGTGTCTACCCCATCCTTGACATCAGCCTTACGCTTCAACACCAAACCTACTTCCCAACACCAACCCTGCCCCTCAACACCAGCTCTACCCCTCAGCACCAACCCTGCCCCTCAACACCAGTCCTGCCCCCCAACACCAGCCCTGTCCCTGAACACCAACTCCGACCCCAGAACACCAACACCAACCCCCTACCACCACAGCAACCCAGATTTAGAGATCTCTCTGTGCCCCTCTCTCTTTCTCATTCTCTCTCTCTCTCTCTCTCTCCCTGTCCCTCTCTCTATGTCTCTCTCTCGCTCTCCATTTTTCTCTCTCTGTCTTTCACACTTCATCAAAGTTCCACCAGACGTCAGGCGTATTATCTGTACAGGCTTCCCAGTGTGCTGGAGATGGCCTGGGGAGTGGGAGGCGGGCGGGTTGGGGTGGGGTGGGGTTGGGGGGGGGTGCGTGGTGGTGGGGGTGAGGGGAGGGGGGACCTGGGGGGGGGGGGGGTAGGAGGGGTAAAGCAGTCTGTCAGCAGCCTCTCCAAACTCCTGTCAGCAGCTCTGAGTCTCGCCAGGACGTTGGCGCGGCGCACGCCGTAAAGAAACAACACTGCACCAGTTTTAAGCAGAAAACGGTGATAAAAACGTCCTGTCATAAAACTGCCCGAAAATGAGAATAAAAGTCAGATTGTAAAACAACAATAGCACCGAGCACTAGAGTATTGCAGCACCAGTGGTGGTTAACATAGGTATAACACAGACATGATGCAGATTGCGTTTTACGTGGGATTAGTGTGAGGGGGGAACGGAATTTAAATCTTACAGTGATCCTTATTGGATGTTCATATATTATTTTAAAAAAAAGGTTGTATAATTTCCTTGTGCCTGGTTTCTCTCAGGAGTGATCTCTCTCCTCTCTCTTTCTCTCTCTCTCTCTCTCCAGTATGTTTGGTATGAGGAAGACTTTCTCTCAGGGGGCCTTTGGGTCGTGTGGTTTGTAATAATAACCGTGTAATTGCTCATTAATATCTGCCTCATATCGCAGAAACACACGCCCTGTGATATCACAGCAGCACTGAAACTCAGGCCCAGTTCTACAGGATCTCCAGACCATTTTTATTTTATTTTTCACATTGTTTAGAGTCATTTAAAAAATACTGCGGAGGTATGTGGCTGGAAGGTATCTGCTATCTTGATGTAAAATGGGCTCCTGTGGTGTCACTGGATGGATCCAGGGCCAATTTGACAAACATGGCAGGCACAGGGAAAAAAAAAAAAAAAAGCAATCGCTCTTTCAAGATGAGTGAGGCTCGTTTTCCCGTATCTCCGAGTCAGGTGGCAGGCATTGCTAATCAATCCCTGATTTTTTTTTTTTTTTTTTTAAATTCTTGGAATTAGACACGTGACCCCTGAGCCGGCCCTGGGATTGGCCGTCCCTCGGGCCAATGAGAGGCGCCGTGATGAGCACGTAATACATTTTCACGGCCTCAAATCAGCATGAGAAAGCCCGGAGAAATCAGCCTGATTATCGCACAGAACCGGGGGGGTGGGGGGGGGGGGGGGGGGGGGGGGGGGGGGGGTTTCATAATCTGCATGAAATTAATCCAGTCCAATATTTCACTACCGCTGAGGCTGTCCGGTTTGAACAGGGCCTGTGCTGGGAGGGTGGGGGGTCCCAGAATCTCAGGAGCTTTGCGGGTACGCACAAGCCTGGGACGGAAATGAGTTCTGCTCAGCTCAAATGCCTGAGGCATATTTCTCCTTCTTCTTTTTCTCCTCTCAATGTACTGTTTGTCCCGTGTGTCTCCACAACCGGCAGGTTTCTCACATTCTCCCGTCAGATCAGTCTAACCGTGTACCTGGTGAAAAGAACGCTGTTCAGTTTTTTGATGCCCAACTCGACCAGGTTTGAGCTTTCTTTTCACTCTCTTCCCGCCGGAACTCAACTCAGTTCACCCACCTGGAAAACTAGAGGTTCATTTTTTAAATCTGTCTGTATCAGGACCTCCTCTCTCACTGTCTCTCTTTATGTCTCTCTCTCTCTCTCTCTCTCTCTCTCTCTCTCTCTTTCCCTCACTCTCACTCTCTCTCGCTCTCAGGCCTGCGATTTATTTACTTCTCTGTTCTTACTCTCAGATCTGGAACGAAGAAACAAATCTCTCACCCTCCCTTAGTGGAAAAGCAGTAATCTGATTTCACACACACACACACACACACACGCACGCACACACACACACACACACACACACACACACACACGCACACACAGCACACACAGCATTTCAGGGCAGTGACGGTGCTGAAAGCTGAGCCCCTTGAAGCTTCATTAGGGTTTGTCCTGTTTGCATTACCGTAGGACAAATTTCAAAATAGAGGGACCTCCCAGTGAAATAATCACAAACATTTCAACATTTACTTTCTCCTCCTTTCACAGTTTTACTTTCTCTCTCTCTCTCTCTCTCTCTCTCTCTCTCTCTCTCTCTCTCTCTTTCACACTCTCTCTCTCTCTCTCTCTCTGTGTTCCTGTGTTCAGTAATGTGCTCAGAGATGCTCGGTGCTGTTTGTGTGGAAACTCCAGAGTGATTCGTTTCACGGCGCATGAGCATTCCTGGAGTCCAGGGTGTGGAGTGGTGGTGGCTGCAGCAGACACAAGGCCTGTGTCCAGTCATTAAACACTGGGGCCTAAGCTGCTTAAACTTTAATTCTGCTGTGTCCCAGCAAATCCATCCGCTCGCTTTAGATCAGCACCACCAAAGGGCAGGTGGAACCACTCTTTGGCTGAGTCGCTGATTCATTTAATCAATGAAGATGGGGCCTTGGGATGGGGAATCAGGGCTGTGTGTGTGTGTGAGTGTGTGTGTGTGTGTGTGTGTGTGTGTGTGTGTGTGTGTATGCGTGTGTGACCGTGTATATGTGCTTGTGTGTCTGTGTGTGTGTACATATGTTTTTGTGTATGTGTGTGTGTGCATGTGTGGGTGTGCAGGTGTTTGTGTGTGCATGTGCACGTGGACATGTGTGTGTATGTATGTATGTGCGTGTGCATGCACATGTGTGTGTGTTTGTGTGTGTGTTGAGTGAATGAGACGCCTGCCCTTGGCTTGTTCTTTGTGCTTGGGTGCTCATTGGCTCTTAGATGAGATCCTCTCCCTGGTGGGTGAGCTTTGCCGCTCCTAACATCCCCCTGACTCATCTGTGTGAGGGTGAGTGAATTATGTTCACATAATTACACTAGTCATTTCCTCTTCCTCTTCTACAGTCCCTCATGTGCAGTGGCTCTGTCCTTGTGTATGTGTGTGCGTGTGTCTGTGTGAGAGAGAGAGAGAGTGTGTGTATGTGTGTGTGTGTGAGAGAGAGAGAAAGTGTGTGTGTGTGTGTGCGTGTATGTGTGTGTGTGTGTGTGAGAGAGAGAGAGACAGGGAGAGATAGAGATAGAGAGAGAGTGTGTGTGTGTGTGTGTGTGCGTACACATAGTAACACTGAACTTCAACATTAACATTTACCCTGAACATTGATTTAAGTGTGTTTGTACATTATTTTACACATCATTATGTAACAACATTTAGATGGAAATGCATTTATGAGATGAGTGATTATAATGAGAGTGCTTTCTGAGGGATCATGCAGCCACAAAGAGAGCGAGACTCTGGCTACATTCCAGCCATGTTAGCTGAGAATGACAGACTCACCTGTAGCATCTGCTGTGTGGCGTGTAGGATGCATTGTGCAGGTATTTCCCCACTTCATAAAGGACACCTTACCTGCTTGGAATTCCATATTTATTTTATTTTATGTCTGCTTATAAAACCAGAAGGGATGTTCTTCTCTGCTGTCAAAAAAAAAAAAAAAAAGTTCTGTCCTGTGACTGTCACATGTAGGTCACCTACGGTTTCAGTGCTTCCCAGTAAATGGCTGGATTCTACCCTGAAGCAGATATGCTGTTCGTGAAGAGCATGCCTGCGGGACCTGGAATCGAACCTGCAACCCTCTGGACAACTAACATTGCTCCTGAACTGATGTCAGGACAGGCATGTGAGTCCCTTCCCCGTGGTAACCCTGCGTCAGTGCCCCCCCAGGAACGACTGTAATCTGCAAACACTCGAGCAGCCTCTCCCTGTCCCCGTTCCTGTTTTTGGATCTTTCCTAAATAATTTGTCTCCACTTCAGAATATTGCCCATGCAGACCACAGAAGGCCACGGAATGTTTGCAGATTCGCAAGAACGCTTTTGAAATGGACAAATTCATAAAATGCTGACTTCTTAGAAAGGATCTTTAGTAACGATTAGACTGTGCAGTGCACACACAGAGACACGCATGCACATGCACACAGGCATACACACACACACACTGCACTCACTCGCACACACACACACACACACAATAATGGTATTTTTTTTCTTTTGTGTTCATGGAAGGAATGCAAAGATATAGCACAGAGAGAATGCACAGAAGCGGTTGAATGCATTGGCTCCTATTTTCTTCTGCTGCATTCTCTCTTCTCTCCGCTCCTCCTCGAGTTCCTGCCGCTGGGTGCATATAAAACACACCATTTAATATTCTCTTTTATCAGCTGCCTTTCAAAAGTAATGAATTGACAAAAAAATAAACATTTCTTCTGAGCGACATACCACAGGGGCTTTCAAACTGCAGCAACTTTCAAAATGAACTGCCAGCTGGTTCGTGATAGTAAACAGCTCCTGGCTGTGTTGGGGGGGGATTGGGTGGGGCGGGGTGGAGGGGGTGCTGGGTGGGGAACATTCAGGGTCATGTACGTGAGTTTCGCTGAGGCACTGTTCTATTCATGGGGAAAATATCCAGACTGAAGTATATATTTTGACTGTTATTATTTATGTTTTTGTTATTATTGAAACTTTTCGCAGAGATATGAATAAGGAAATTATAAGGATACAATACAGGAGTATTTTTTTTTTAAAAACTAGTTTTTTGTCTTTCTGAATCTGCTCGTAGATCAGAGGTGAGAGCAGCCGACAAACACCATGGCAGTGTTTCCCAACTCACCTGACATGTGGATAAACAAACCAATCAAACCCAACCAAAACCCAAACAAACCAATGAAACCCAAACTAAACCTAGAGGAACCAATCAAACCTTACCAAAGCCCAAACAAACCAATCAAACCCAAACTAAATCTACACCAACCCAAATAAACCAGTCAAACCTAACCAAACTCAAATAGACCCACATGAATCAACCGAACCCAAACAAACCCCACCAAACCCAACTGAAACCAAACAAAACCCAATCGAACCCAAACAAACCCACACCGATGATACGGGGGGTAGACATGAGATTAGCTCTGAGCTCACAGGAGTTTTGACCTGATGGGCGGGTATTTACTGCAGTGCACTGTACCCCCAAACGCATCACGCCTACAAGCCCCAGGGCTCAGTGTAGTTCTCTTATCTCTCCACCACAGGGCATCGCAGTTTCCCCCCGTGATTCCCCGCTTCCCTCTCTCTCTCTCTCTCTCTCTCTCTCTCTCTCTCTCTCTCTCTCTCTCTCTCTCTCTCTCTCTCTCTCTCTCTCTCTCTCTCTCTGCAGCTGACGGCCAGATGTTCCGACAGCTGTGACACGATCCAGCGTTGTGAGGACCGGAGCTCGGCTTGTGCGTGTGTGTGTGTGTGTGTGTGTATTCGGAAACCGTGCCCTCTGCCCCAGCCCGTCTGCAGGAGGAGGGTTTCCACCGAGCCCTGTTTAGCCAGCAAAAAATGTCCGCGCCCTCGGAGGGCTTCACGTGGTTTAATTGGACGCGTGGATGAGAAACATGGACAGCCAGTGAGACTCCCCAAAACAAAACCACTCTCCCCAAGATGGGAGTGTTTTTTTTTGGGGGGGGGGGGGAGGTGGGGGAGAGGGGTCGTTCCCTGGCTCTCTCCCTCTCTTCTTCGCCCCTCCTGACTGTTTTCATTCTTGATAGCGGTTGTTTGTGTATGTTCCGATCCGCTCAAATTGCCCCCAGGTGCTGGGGGGGTTTATTGGGCAGATTTTTTTTTTTTTTTTTTTTTTTTTGTTGGCTTTTGCAAATTTAACGGAGCTGCAGGATGCGACGGGACTGGTCCGGATTAAAGGGGCGAGGCGTGTGGTCCGCACACTCCGGCTGACAGGGATCAGGCAGGAGTCCCGAGGGCTGAAGAAGTTTTGGGGGGGTGGGAAGGGGTTGAGGAATATTTTCGGGGGTGGCGGTTGGGGGAAGGTCTCAGAGTAGTTCCAGAAGCCCTGTGTTTTCCTGGCGGACAGATAGAGCCTTTCCCACCCCCCCACCCCCCCCAAAAAAAGAGCTTAATTACAGCCTCAGTGAGACACGCCGCGCACCTCGTCGCGAGCGACACGGCGACACGTGTAAGCAAACACACATCCGTCTAATCAGCGCGGAAAAACCAACACAACAGCCATTAAGCATCTGCTGGTGATTTCCCTGTTAGCGCGAGGAGGGGGGGGGGGGCCGGGGGGGGGGCGCACGCACGCGGAGGCCTTTGAAGTGCTCCTCCAGAGCCGCCGCCGCGGCTGATAGGCCGGCCCGCGTGTCATTTCCATAAACGCCGCTCGTTCCCCCCCCTGGTGTTCTCAATTAGAGCGCGCCGCTCCCCCGCAGCGGCCCGCTTTCCCGCCAACTCGCGACTCCGTCTGCAGCTAGAGCGGCGAGTGACGGCCTCCCTCTCTCTCTCTCTCTCTCTCTCTCTCTCTCTCTCTCCCTCTCCCCCTCTCCCCTCTCTCTCTCTCCCTCTCTCTCTCACTCACTCTCTCTCTCACTCTCCTCTCTCTCCCTCTCTCCCTCCTCTCTCTCTCTCACTCTCTCCTCTCTCTCTCTCTCTCTCTCTCCTCTCTCTCTCTCTCTCTCTCTCTCTCTCCTCTCTCTCTCTCTCTCTCTCTCTCTCTCTCTCCTTCTCTCTCTCTCTCCGTCCGGCTGTTTCGGTTCGTCTCTCTCGCCAGCACGCCGATGCCCCCGTGACCGGTCTCGCGTGCGTCACCACGGCAACCTCCCGCTCCCGCGGGCACGTGGTGGTTCGTTGGCGTCGGTGACTTATAAACCACGCTGGCACCCTTAACACCCTTAGCAATCCTACCGACAGTTCTGCCATTAATAAAGAGAAAGCGCCAGCGGGTCGTCTACAAAATGGAGGCCAGACGGATGGTTCGGCGGTCATAATCTTTTGGGTAGACGGTCGATAGCCTATGGTCGCTGTGGGAAGAAGAGTTTTGGAAACTCAAGCTCTGGGACGTGTGTGCTTCACGCAAATTAAAGACAGCAATGTTTCGGGGTTTTTTTTTTTTTTTCTGCCGCTTTGAAGCAAATTGAGAACACGTTGTCCCTGGTTTTCGAGCACAGTGCTCAGTGTGGTGACTTCAGAGTCTGAACACGGACTGTGTGGTCTGTTTGAACGTAACCCTGACCAGGTGATCTGGGGGTATTAAACGTGAGTCTCTCTGTGGTGGCTCCAGCAAGTGACAGTTTTGGGTTGTTGTTGTCTTGCTGTAGTTGGGACGGTCTGAAGGTTCTGTTGAGCTGCCATCGGTCTGGTTGTGGTTTTCGTTTGGTGGTTGTGTTCTTTTTCTGACGTGCGTGACAACCCCACATGCTTCACTCACGCTGGAATTAAATCACTCACTCAAAATGTGTGTGTGTGTGTGTGTGTATGTGTCTGAGCTTGTGTGTGTGTGTGTGTGTATGTGTCTGAGCTTGTGTGCGTGTGTGCGTGTGTGTGTGTATGTGTCTGAGCATGTTTGTGTGTTTGCGTGTGTGTATGTGTCTGAGCTTGTGTTGTGTGTGTGTGTGTGCTTGTGTGTGTGTGTGTGTGTGTGTCTTGTGACTAATTGACTGCTTTCCTCTTAAGCTCATGTATATGTGCGGAGTGATTTGTGTCTGCCTGTCAGCCCCGCCGGGCTGGCTCAGGGCTTACACAAGGCAAATCGTGTCCTTGAACGACCTGTTATGCAAATCGGCCGGAGAGCACGCGGGCTCTGAGCTCACAGACCTGTGCCCCTCCGTCACATCCAACATGGCCGCCAGGTTCTCACATCCCTCATGTAAACACACAGGTGTGTGTGTGTGTGTGTGTGCGTATCACAACTCTAATCTGATGAGCATGCCAGCAGTTCACACTCTGCTACTGTATGTGTGGCTTTATCAGTGATTTATCTTTTTTTTTTAATTGATGATTTATTGATGACTTACTGGAGTGTAGCTGTGTTTTGATCTAGTTCTGGACTGCACTGGATGTGCTTCTTAATTCCTTTGTTTACTGTTTCCCCTGCAAAAGTGAGGAAAAACAATGACCCAGATCCAGACCCCCCCCCACCCCTGTCCCCCCCACCACCCCCCCCCCCCCCCCCCCCCCCCCGCCAGGTTTCTCACTACACCTGGCTCCAGTTAATATGCCAAGTCCTGTTTTATTTGCTTCTAAACACTCGTCATTTGCTTATCCGCAAAATAAGAAACGAACGCTATTTGAATAGCAAATCCCTGCAGATGACCCGATGCGCAGGCCAAACAGAACAGAACAGGACAGGAGTGACGGCTTATGCATGCAAGACACAGGCACAGGACCGAGGTGGGGGGGGGGGGGGGGGGGGGGGGGGGGTGCCGCAGCATTAACAAACAGCTTCGTTTGCCATTTCCCCAGGAAACGAAGTCGCGCCTCTGATTAAATGCAAAGCAGTCTGGGAAGGAGAGAAAGCTCTGTCAGGGTGAAAGCAGGTGACCAAACGCAGCCACACACCGCCACAGAAAAAAAAAAAAACGAAGCAGGTGAAAAAACACATTTGCATCGCAGAAATATATTTTTTTTTCAGGTACGTTTAGCCTGGGCTATTTAATAGAGGCACATTCCGTCCACTTGTACAGGCGGACGTACGCTGACGCCGCACAGGCTGTGTTCTGTTTTAAAGGATTTTAGCGGATCTTACCCACCGGGGAATTGAACCTACAAGCTTCTGGCTATCAGTTAACAGCCCTCTAACCCCCCCCCCATGCTGGTGCCCTTGTTGAAGCAAGGTGTACCCTGTGCCCCATAGGATGATATACCTCAAATAATACATGATCAGAGCAGAGGGCCGGTACCCCAGGATGGGCTATAAGAGTTGATTACGAGTGTTTGTGCTGGTATGAGGCCCTGTGAGCTCTGTGGTGCTGGGTGTTTGTGGGGCCACTGGGCTCACTGCGTTCATGAGCGGTTGGGCCACGGGGTCATTTCATGGATGGCTGTTATCAAGTGTAGCGCTGTGGCGCATTCGTGAAGTTGTGACACGCATCGGCACTGTTATGTGTGTGTGTGTGTGTGTGTGTGTGTGCGCGTGCATGTATGTACGTGTGTATGTATGAGAGAGAAAAAATGGGAGAGGGAGAGAGTGAGAGAGAAAGGAAGAGAGACAAAGAGTGAGAGAAAGAGAGAGAGATTGTGTGAGAGACACACACACACACACACACACACACAGCAGAACTGTCAGTCAACACTTAGATAGGTATGGTTAGGTTACCTGATCCAGAACTCTTTTAGAGTTGAATTAACACTGACCATGTTACTGTGAATGATGTTGAAAGAATGTTACCTGTCCCTGACTCTGTGTGTGTGTGTGTGTGTGTGTGTGTGTGTGTGTGTGTGTGAGTGCATGCGTGTGGTTGTGTGATTCCTGCCATGGGGGTCATAACCCCTCCCCCCCTGCCCCCCACTGCATTGTGTACCATCTGCTTTCCTCCCCCACCAAAAACACCGACCCCGGCCCCCCAGGCACAGGTCACAACCTCTGACCCTGCTGCATCATGCTGTGGTTAACTTCCTGCTTCTTCCTGACCCAAGTGGTTGAGTTCCCGTCTCAGGGCTGGGGCTGTTGTACGTAGCCTATGAGTGTGGGTGGTGTGTGTGTGTGTGTGTGTGTGTGTGCGTGTGTGCATATATGCTTGTGCGTGTGCGTGTGCGTGTGCATGTGTATGTGTGCGTGCGTCTGTGTACGTACAGAATGTACTGTGTGTGTGTGTGTGACATTGTGTGCGCAACTGGATGCATATCTAGAGTGAAGAATAACACTATAGAGATGGCAAAAGACCCAGTACAGTCATTCCTGCATTTTTTTTTTTACTGATTTATTTATTCATTTACATCTTTATGGATACTGGCAGTCAATGGGTACAATTCCAAAATTCAAATAAGTACTTAAAGTCAACTATGATTTATTAGCATTGCATTGCAAAGATGAATTTACAAATATCAGCCATTTCAGCTGCTCCCAGCTATCGGCACTACAGAACAGAATTGATCGCGGTATAAACAGGACGCATCCATCGCAATAATTAGCAGTTGTACACCGTTACAGACGGTATCATCAGAGAATTGCATATGCAAATGACGAGGGGGAATACAACCCAATCCGCGCAAATGAGACGTGCAGGATAAATACAGAACGATAGAGAACATAATAGCTTTCCCAAGGACATCTTTTCATTAACACTAATTTAGCAGACATAAAATTGTTGCCATCTTGATTAATAAAGCGCGACTTAACATACGAATTAAATGTTTTTTAAAAAGACATTCTTAGGTGAAGTACATTTTTACAACACTTTAAGGAGTTTTAAAATAGTGATGGTAGAAAGAGCTCAGACTAGTATCTTCATTTCCACGGGAGCGACAGATTGGCGTTTGTCTCTTTAAGGACCGCACCGTCAACCACGTTACTTTGATTGACAGTTGAGGATTGTCACTCTCCCGCAGACCGACCTTCTCCTTCTCCATTCCAATCTCGGGGCTGGCGCGCCTGCCATTGGCTGTCGTTCGCGTAGCTCAGCATGATCGACAAGCAGGGACTCTCAGGGATGAACCCCATTGGTGAGTTTTTCTTGCAACGACTTGTTCCCACGTGGGTGCATAGACTCTATTGGCCGAGTTCAGTTTTCTGGGGTGGTCCTATGTCCGGTTAGCGCTGGGAGTGTGAAACCGCGTGTGAAAGTACCCAGTGTGTAGGTGTAGGACAGGGAGTTGCATTGTAATTGCTATTATAGAGATTATTATTATCAATACTCCTGCTTTTTTTTGTTACAGAACATTTTCTGAACCAGGTACCTTCTCGGACCTCTATTTCCGTTTACTTGTTGTATTATTGACCGTTATTAATGCTCGAAAACAACTTCGATCCGATCGTTAATTGGCGACACTTTTGTCGCGATGAACTTTGGAGGATTTTCGCTTGCAGATTCCCTTTTTTGACGTTGCGGTCGGACTTTCGGTGAAAACGTCTGTGCTGTTGTTCGTGTTTTACTTTCATTTCGATCCATTTGGATATCATTCCCGTGGAGACTGCATCGTTGCGCTCGAAGGAGTGAAGATATTTCTGCACGGGGCGGGGACTTATTTTTCTTCACCTGTTTTTTTCCTGATGGTTCTTGTTGTGATTTTATACATTGATTTTCTGTTCCTCTGCTGGAGTACCTTAAGAGATCAAGGAACAGGCTCACGCCCGAACTCAAGTTAGTTGATTTAAGAGCCGCGGCGACTGGAGCTCTTGTTTTGCTCTGTGGAGTAGACACCGACTGGACGGGGGGTCGAGGATTGGTGTTTTTGTAAGGGCCCCATTTTCATCGGGGACGATCCAGGATGACTCTGTCATAATTCATAATTTCTCGGGAGAGCTTCTTGGTTTTTTATTTTCAGAAACAGGTTCAAATATAAACAACCGAGACCAGCCGATTCTCGGCCGAAGCGAGAGAGCGAGCCATGTTTCCTCAAAGCCGACACCCGGTATGTCCAGGAACGTCCATCAAAGAAACGGACACGTTTTAAGTTCTTAACTTGCTTTTATTGACCTCGCGTAACCTTTGCAAACATGGTTTGTTACTTAGTGAGTGTAAACTCTTGTGCCTTTGTCGGCGCTGTCGCGTTGGCCACATGCGCTTTGCTGCAGGGTACGGATGCTCGTATTAAATCCGCTCTGGTCTCAAGCATCTTCTTTGTTTGTCCTTTGATTAAGTACAACAGGCGGCCAGGCTCGCTGTGGCTCACTTTTAAATTGGTCTCATGTGATGTAGTCCAGCTAATTGGACAATGACCTAGACTCAAATGGGTTTCATAGCTTAGCCTAATAATATGTGGGTGATATTAACGATGTTCGTTAAACTAAATATTGTGTGTTTTACGTCGGTTACATTTAGTTTTCGCCGCTGTTACAGTTGTGCTTGTGTGTGTTGTTTACGGAAATCCCCTGTTTTACAGAGTACAGTTTGCAGGATTGTATCCTGGGTTTCTATGTGTTTCTGATGTTGTCGATGTGTGTTGCTTTGGCAGGCTCCGCACCAGGGTCCTGGGCAGCCGTTTAAATTCACAATTCCCGAGTCCTTGGATCGGATAAAAGAAGAATTTCAGTTTCTGCAGGCCCAGTATCACAGGTTTGTGCGCTATCCGATTTACATCGGAAGAGTCAAAACTGAAATGTGTGTGTCGGGCGTGCGGCGTTTGCATGCGGGCTCTTTGTGTCGGGTCTGCGGTAGGTAAGGCTGTGGTTTGGGCCTGGAACCACAGGGGGGCGTTTCAAGTCAGCCTCGATAACTGCTATTTCCGCCTGTCCGCAGCCACGAGCTGCTTCTCTAAATATACGTGGTGTGTGCGGACTGAGAGAGAGATTGAGCGAGAGTGTGTGCTTTGTGTAAATAAACACAGCCGCCCAAGAGTTTAGAAGTGAATGGGTGGCCTAAAACATTGGTCTTTGGGAGCGTAGTTTTGGTTGTTTAAAGTGGATTCCGTGTGGCAGCCACGTGACCCACAATCGGGCTTCCAACTTCCTGTGTGACGTCACCACATTTGTCAAAAGAACTTTTGATTTCTTTTCGCCCTAGAATGATCCGGACTAGGCAGATGCTGAGCCGTAGTTTAAAATTCAAGACAAAAGTAATTTAAACATCGTGTTATTGTTGCCATTGTGATGTTCCTGTCAGTCAGGACTGGACCCTCTGCTCAATGTAAAAGAGGAAGTTCCACTCTTCCCCCCATTTTAATCTTGAGTGTGTGTGTGTTAACACAACAATTAACAACAACAACAACACATGCATTCAAAACTTGACACCTGCAAAACATGTCAATGTGACCTTGTCACATTCATGCAAAATGTGTGGTTTGTAGTGTGTGCGCGCACATATGAGTGTGTTGGTGTGTATTTTAAATTTTAATAAGGTGTAAACTGAAATTTGTGAATAGAAAGTAATTAACTGAACATTCTAATGTTGATGTAACCATCACTGCTGGTGATTTGAAAGCAATGATGTTGTAGAACACTAACCTACAGCTTTGGGGGGAAAAAAACCTTGTGGAAATGCTGTTCTTGAAAGGGTTGAGATGCTCTGTGTGTTTTTTTTCTCCCCTCAGTCTGAAGCTGGAGTGTGAGAAGCTGGCGGGGGAGAAGACTGAGATGCAGCGCCACTATGTGATGGTGAGTCCTTCTGACACCACTGTGATGGGTTCACTGTAACACACACACATACAGTCACACACTCTCTCTCTTATACACTCTCACCTACTTTCACACTCGCACGCTCACAGACACTCACCCACACGCTCTCACTCAAATACACACACACACGCTCTCACTCAAATACACACACACACACTCTCACTCAAATACATACACACACACTCTCTTTCAAACACACACACACACTCGCACAATGTGTCTGCATGTTTTGTGTGTGTGATGTGTTGCCATATTTTTTGTGTGTGTTTATGTGTTTCGTGTGTGTGATGTTTTGCCATATTTTGCGTGTGATGTGTTGGCATGTTTTGTGTGTTTATTGGCATGTTTGGTGTGTGATGTGACGTATGTTTTGTGTGTGTGTTATATTGGTCTGTTTTGCGTGTGTGTAATGTGGTGTATGTTTTGTGTATGTGATATATTGGTCTGTTTTGCATGTGTGTGATCTGTATGTTTTGCATGGGCATGAACGTGGGACTGGCAGTGCTGTGGCTGACTCCGCCCCTTTCTCTTTTGCAGTATTATGAAATGTCCTATGGGCTCAACATCGAGATGCACAAACAGGTGAGTCCTGCTTTACCTGTCCTTACCCTCCAGAAGGGGCGTGGCCCACTGCAGGTAGGGTGAGCACAGAGGTAGTGTTTTAGGTGTTGCAACCCAAGAGCAGGGAGACTGAGGGGGTAGGTGGTGTTAGGAGCCTGAGGGTGGTGCAGTAGCTGGTGTTTCAGGTAGGAGGCTGATGGTGGCGCTGTTGGTGAATTTAGATGACTGTACGTGGTGTTCAGAGACAGATAATGGTGCTGCAGGTGGACTTAGTTGACCAGGTGGGGCTAGGTGACTAGGTGCATTTATGTGACTGTAGGTGGGGTTGTAGGTGTGGTTGTGCGACTGTTGGTGGGGTTGTAGGTGTGGTTAGGCGAATGTTGGTGGGATTGTAGGTGTGGTTAGGCGATGTGTAGGGTATTTGTAGGGCGGGTTTAGGGCTGGGAGTGGGATATATTTATAGCAGTAGTAGCGGTTGCTGGTAGGGATGTATAAGGGTGGATGTTGTGGTTGCAGTGGGCTGTGTGTGGACTGTGTGCCTGTTCTCAGACCCAGGGGGAATTTATCAGCTGATGGACTGGAACTGTGTCTGATTGTCCCTCTGTCTCACTGCATTACACAGCCCTGGGGGGGGGGGGGTGTGGAGGGGGGGGGCAGATTGATTTGCCTACCCCAGGTCTTTATTCCATGATTACAGCGGGAATTGGGGAGTGAAGAGGGGGTGAGGGGGGGGGGGGGGGGGTGTGGGGGGGGGGGGGGGGGGGGGTTCTCATTTCGCCCTGTTTCGGCACGGCCCCCTCGGGAACAGGCGCTGGGGGTCGGGGGGGTTAGCGGCCCGGAGGAGGGGCCCGGCAACCGCCCCTTTTAAAAAGCCGCCGTTGGAGCGATCGATAGAGCCGCCGCCGCTACCGCCGCGCGCTTAGCCAGGAAACCCCCCCGATCTGGCCGAAAGACAGGGCCCCCCCCTTACCCCCCCCCCCTTACCCCCCTTACCCCCCCCCCCCCCCCCCCCCCCCCCCCCCCCCCCCCCCACCCCAGCGCTGCATTGTCTCATTCTCAGGCCTTTAATGACTTGGCAGCTCCCTTTGTGAGCTAAATGGCAGTTTGACAGGGCCTTTGTCAGCGGGGGGAGAGGGGGCAGAGCCCTGGAAGTCTGTACCCCGGCCTCGCTGCACCGCGGACCAGGCGCTGACCTCACCGTGGGCCCAGGATCAAGCAAAGGCCTCCTGCTGCCTCCTTTTTTCTCTCTCCCTCCGCCCCGTCCTTTCACGGAAAGGTTTAATTCAGCTGCTAATTCCGTCTTCAGCCCCGGCAGTGGGACTCCCACACCTGTGTCCCTCTGGGCCACCGTAGGGGGGCAGGTTTACTCCGGTTCCTT
>CM045892.1:45541067-45581067 GCA_025169545.1 Anguilla japonica | reverse complement strand
TGTGTGTGTGTGTGTCTGGGGGAGGGGGTTGTTTTAGTAAATTTAGAATTAGAAGCGTAGAGACAGACTCCAGCTCAGTGCCCTGGGAGAGTCCCCACCGTACAGGAAGAGGAAGTCCTCTGTTTTTGTTTGACCTTTCTCAAGGTCGTGCAGAAGTGGCCGTATCAGTGTCTTTGCTCTGTCTGTCAGTGCGTCCAGGCTGTGGGGCCCGTGTGCCACTAAACGCTTGGTTATGAATTATTTATGCGGACAGGTCATGTGCTCGGCTCAGAAGCGAACATTAATTAAGGTGATTAAATCATACCCCCCGTGTAAGCGTCTTTTCAAGCGAACGTCCTGGTGAAGTCCGAGAGCATTAGAGTCTGCTCTGCCCACCCCAGGGCTCGGAGAGCTCGATAAATTTCATTTACTGTTTAACGTCTCTACCTAATGGAGCGCGCTTTATTACGGTGGCTCCTTGCCATAATGTTTGCGTGTGCATTGTGTTCACTCCTGTGTGCTGCTGTGATAATGTGCATTGTGTTCACTCCTGTGTGCTGGTGTGATAATGTGCATTGTGTTCACTCCTGTGTGCTGGTGTGATAATGTGCATTGTGTTCACTCCTGTGTGCTGGTGTGATAATGTGCATTGCGTTCACTCCTGTGTGCTGGTGTGATAATGTGCATTGTGTTCACTCCTGTGTGCTGGTGTGATAATGTGCATTGTGTTCACTCCTGTGTGCTGCTGTGATAATGTGCATTGTGTTCACTCCTGTGTGCTGGTGTGATAATGTGCATTGTGTTCACTCCTGTGTGCTGGTGTGATAATGTGCATTGTGTTCACTCCTGTGTGCTGGTGTGATAATGTGCATTGTGTTCACTCCTGTGTGCTGGTGTGATAATGTGCATTGTGTTCACTCCTGTGTGCTGCTGTGATAATGTGCATTGTGTTCACTCCTGTGTGCTGCTGTGATGTGAGTGTGTGTGTGTGAGTCTTGTTTGGTGTGCGATGAGTGTGTGATATTAGTGTGTGCAGTCTTGTGTGGTGTGTGAGGAATGTGTGATGTTAGTGTATGGAGTCCTGTGGTGTGTGATGAGTGTGTGTTTGGTGTGTGATGTTAGTGTGTTTTGTAAGGCCTGTGACCATCCTCACCATCAAATGTCGTAAAATCCCCCCCCCTCCCACCAACCCCTGATGACACAAACACAATCCTCACACCACGCCCCCCCCCCCCCCCCTTGTTGCGGTGATGTGTCAACCTCACCCAACCCCCATTCAATGAGGCAGCTGCCCCCCCCACCCCCTCCAAAAAAAATCCCAGCTGTCAGTATTGTTCATGGCTAGGACCTTGTTCACTCAAAGGGGGGGTGCAAGGCCCTCGGGGGAGTGAGATGGGGGGGGGGGGGGGGGGGTGAGGGGGAGGAGGGGGGGGTCATGACTCAGACAGCTATTAGCAGCTTGAAAGATCTCCTAAGTACTCCATGTGGGAGAGAACAACAACTATGAAGGAGGGGGAAAAAAAGAGAAAAGATTAGTGTTTGTACTGCCAGGAGACGATTCCAGGCCGTGTGATTGGTCCATCGAGCATGTCATCCAGCCAGTCAGTGCTCATGGTGTGGCCCAGTGGTACAGTTAGCACAGGAGGTGTAGAGTAGTAGTCTGTACTGTACTGTGTCACACAGTGGACTGACTTTCATATAATCACTGTTATCCTGCAGCTGTGGAGTCATTGGTTATTAAATCAGCGTTTTATCTGATCCAGCGCTTGGCTGAGTCTGTTATAGCAGCCTGTCCATATGCCGTAAAGATCTGTGCATGTGTGTGGCTCCCGGGCTGAGGCCAGCCAGATCCCAGCAGCGAGAGCGGCTCGCCTGACCAGTGTGCTGTTAGCCCCCTGCGGCTACACGTCCATACAGTTACACTGACAACGTGACCCGATGGCTAACTGAGCTTTAATGAACGGCCGGTTGATTGATTGGTCAGCCTTACCGATCGATTCATCGGTTCATTCATGGATTATCTGGATGGATGGATTTGCTGGGTTAGCTGATGTATTGACTGTATAATCGAGTGGCTGATCGTTTTATTTACTGATCGATTCTCTCTCTCCTCTGCAGCAGCAGCACTTGTCTCACGGCCACGCCCCCCCTGTCCCCCTGACCCCCCACCCTGCGGGTTTGCCGCCCCCCGGCCTGCCTCACCTGGGGGGCAGTGCCAGCCTATTGGCTCTCTCCAGTGCCCTGGGGGGGCCGCCTCACCTGTCCGTCAAAGAGGACAAGAAGAGTGCCCACGAGGCGGACCACCACAGAGGTGAGCGGCAGGACAGGATCAATTAGGACTGAGCGACCCGAGCCAGGTTTACCTGTGTGACACCTGAGTTTACCTGAGCCGGGTTTACCTGTGTGACACCTGAGTTTACCTGAGCCAGATTTACCTGTGTGACACCTGAGTTTACCTGAACCAGGTTTACCTGTGTGACACCTGAGTTTACCTGAGCCAGATTTACCTGTGTGACACCTGAGTTTACCTGAGCCAGGTTTACCTGTGTGACACCTGTTTACCTGAGACAGGTTTACCTGTGTGACACCTGAGTTTACCTGAGCCAGATTTACCTGTGTGACACCTGTTTACCTGAGACAGGTTTACCTGTGTGACACCTGAGTTTACCTGAGCCAGATTTACCTGTGTGACACCTGAGTTTACCTGAGCCAGATTTACCTGTGTGACACCTGAGTTTACCTGAGCCAGATTTACCTGTGTGACACCTGAGTTTACCTGAGTCAGGTTTACCTGTGTGACACCTGAGTTTACCTGAGCCAGATTTACCCGTGACACACCTGAGTTTACCTGAGCCAGATTTACCTGTGTGACACCTGAGTTTACCTGAGTCAGGTTTACCTGTGTGACACCTGAGTTTACCTGAGCCAGATTTACCCGTGACACACCTGAGTTTACCTGAGCTAGGTTTCTGGCTTCATTCTCCACCCTGGCAGGGAAAGCTTGCTGCTTCTGCTTTTTATTTTGTTATTTTTGTGTGAAGTGAAGGGGGTGTGAAGCATGTCTGTGGGGTCCAGCCCATCTCCCGCTGAATCTGTTCCATTCTCTTCCTTTCATTCTGTTTTCCTTTCATCTCCCTTCAGAACATTCTCTCATTTTCACATCCCAGGGGTTCTGGCCCATGAATGCCATGCAATGTTTTCATGTTTTTTTTTGTTTTGTTTTTTTTTGTTTTGTTTTTTCTTTTTAAATTCAGAATTCAGGTGTAACAAGGTGAAACTTGGAACGTGTATTACTAATATTGTACTATTTTTAAGAATATGGCATATCAATACATATTTAATGACATATTTAAAATGACTTGAAAATAAGGGATATGTTAGTGCTCTCTTCTGTGTGGTGGGGGGGTGAAAGGGGGGGGGGGGCAAGCTCAGGTGTGTTTTTGCACTGTGGCAGAACAAGAGCAGCACAAAACTGCAACACCATTTCAGGTTAGGTCCTGATTGGTGAGTTTTAATTTTTGTGCGTGCGCGTGTGTGTGTGTGTGTGTGTGTGAGTGAGTAAGATTGAGCAGAGATTCATTGAGGCTAACGGGGGACTCCTCTGTATTGCAATTATGACAAGAACTTGCACTTTGCGCCTGTTTTTTAAATGAAATTAATTTGACTGGTAATTAATTCATTTTGCTGTAAGGTTTTGGTGGGGTCATGTGACCTGTGAGCTACAGGAAGTGTGTAAAACGAGCCTTAGTTTTCTGTGCTGTATGAGGACGTGTGCAATGCTACTCTGAATAAAGGCTGCTTAAAACATGACTTGCCCCCTGTGTTTCTAATTCCTCCTCTTCCTGTGTTTTCCTTTCTTGTCTGGCTCCTTCTGAACGGCCATGTTTGTGCATTTCTCGGTAACCGTGGGAACAGACCGAGAGCCAAGCACGGTAAGTAGCGCTCCCTCTTCTCTCCTTTTGACCCTGTACACAGGTGTGCAGTGTTCAGGTGTTGGTGCGCAGGTGAGCAGCGTTTGGACGGTAGTGTTCAGATGTTGCTGTGCAGATGAGTAGTGTTCAGATGTCAGTGTACAGGTGAGGCTGGGTCTGCCAGCTGTGTGTAACATTCCTGGGTTTGTTTGTAAAACTCTAGAAACAGGTGGCCATTACTCATGCTGCATCAAACCTAGTTGGGCTACGCTAACGCTAACTAAATGGATGCTAATGGTCTGACATGGCGAATGTAAGCTGGAGCAAATCCAGTTGATATTAAAGATCTACTGGGTCTATAGCTATCCCGGTAAGTATAATGTTCCAAACAAATTCAGAGTTATTGTTAAACGTACAATGTTCTGGGTATTTTGGATAAACCAAAAAACTATGTGGTGCTCCGTGTGTGCTTTAGTTGGTTTGGCTTCTGCCATCTACTGGCCGGAGTAGGTCCATTTCCTTGGCTAATGTAGGCATCACTACCCTGACATAAATACATTAACCAGATAGCCAATCGGCTCAGTATTTAGCGAGATGCTCACATCCAAATTGACAAATACAGAATGCCTCAGTGCAGCAAGCGTGGCGACACTGCAGGATCCCCATGCAGACTGTGGGACCCCAAGCACCACCCCCCCCCCCCCCCCTCGTATTTCTTGCTGGGGTGTCCCTCTGAGTTACATGTGTGGCTTCTGTGTTGTTTAGCAGAAAATGTCATGGTTCATTGCTTTGTGGTAATGCAGCGGTTTTTGTGTTGGTTGTGGGACAGTACACAGTAGTTGTGATGATTTTGGAGCGATGTAGTGGTCTGTGTGGTGTTTTTGGGGTAGTGTAGTGGCCCGTGGGTGTAAGTCGTGTGTGTGCGTGCGTGCGTGCGTGCGTACGTAGGGGTTATGGTTATTATGGCTGTGGTTGGGTAAGGGTTATATTTCTGGTTTTGGTTGGGTTGTGGTTGGGTTATGAGTATGATTAGCGTAAGCGTTAGACGGTCTGCCTCTGTCCGCCGCGCTTCCTGCTCTCGCCGCCGCGTTCCTGTCAGTCCTTCGCCGCGAGCGTACGGGCAGCGCGCGCGGCGTCCCGCGCCTGTCTCCCGATGTCACGCCGCTCCTCTCCCTCTCCTTCCCTCTTTCACACGGAGCCGTTTCATCCCTCGCTCCTCTCCCTCTCCTTCCCTCTTTCACACGGAGCCGTTTCATCCCTCGCTCCTCTCCCTCTCCTTCCCTCTTTCACACGGAGCCGTTTCATCCCTCGCTCCTCTCCCTCTCCTTCCCTCTTTCACACGGAGCCGTTTCATCCCTCGCTCCTCTCCCTCTCCTTCCCTCTTTCACACGGAGCCGTTTCATCCCTCGCTCCTCTCCCTCTCCTTCCCTCTTTCACACGGAGCCGTTTCATCCCTCGCTCCTCTCCCTCTCCTTCCCTCTTTCACACGGAGCCGTTTCATCCCTCCCTCCGCTCGTCCTGTCAGGCCGCGTAATGAAGACGCCCGAGCCCGGCGCGGCGCCGCGCGGCGCCGGCTCGCTGAACAGAGAGCATGCTGGGAATCGCTCCCCTTAGCGATGACGGGGGGAAATATCAAAAGACAACAGAAGAAATGTCTTTAATGAACCCTGGCCTCACGCTCCCGGCCCGGACGGATCTGACAGCGCCGTGCGCAGACAGAGTTCATCACCCCTAGCAACCGCGCTGCGGAGACCTGTCTCCACCTCTCCCATCTCCTCTCCACCTCCTCACCAATCCCCCACACCCCCACACCCCCTCTAGTCTTCCTCCAGGCAAAGTGCCTGCTTGTGTGGTATGATACGACTGAAGGTAGGAATCCATAAATCAGCATATGAATGAGAAACGCGTCTCCTGTGGTCCGCAGCCTGAGGGCAGCGGTGTTCTAGCCGCGGAAACGACCTCCGGGCTCGTTCGTACGAACCGCGTGACGTAAAAACTACGCGCTCACCCCACCGACGTCAGCGCGGAGATCGCCTGCGATTGGCCTAAAGTATCACATGGGTGGCTGTGTGTACGCTCTGTCACATCTCAGTGTCTCATTCAGTGGCATCTTCTGTTCTGTTTTGGAGCGCTGCATAAACGAAAGCGATTTTAAAATCATCCTCTTCCGTCCGTCAAGGCTTCTGCTCCTTCACCGTAGCCGGGGTAAAGGGGTATATTTGGTGGTAAAGGGGTGTATATGATGGTGAATGGTTGTGTCTTGTGGTAGAAGGCTATATTTGATGGTGAATGGTTGTGTCTTGTGGTAAAGGGGTATATTCGGTGGTAATGGGGTGTATATGATGGTGAATGGTTGTGTCTTGTGGTAGAAGGCTATATTTGATGGCGAATGGTTGTGTCTTGTGGTAGAAGGCTATATTTGATGGCGAATGGTTGTGTCTTGTGGTAGAAGGCTATATTTGGTGGTGAATGGTTGTGTCTTGTGGTAAAGGGGTATATTTGGCGGTAAAGTCGTGTATTTGGCGGTAAAGGGGTTCATATGACGCTAAACGGTTGTGTCTCATGGCAAAAGGCTGCGTTTGGCGGTAAAGGGGGCTGCCAGAGCAGCAGAGGCTGCCCCCCTGATTTGGGGTTTTTTGTTTTGAGCAGTTTTCTCTTCCAAATGAGGCTTTAGTGGGCCTTTGTGAGAGGGCTTCACACAAGCCCATCAGCATTGTTCCCAGCATTTAACACATCAGTGAACAAATCGCCCCTTGGATATGCTAATCCACCGCGTAAAGGAAGGCATTGTAACATGTTTTAATTCTCCTGCCAGAGTGCTGTGGGGGGGGGGGGGGGGCAGGGGGGTGCAGAAAGCCTTTGCTACTAGAGGGGGGGGCGGGCAGGGGGGGTTGCCCAATCGCTTCAGCATTTCGTGGGTCACTGCGTCATTTTTCAGGCCGTTTAAATAATTTACCCCTGTATGGCTTGATGCGAACTCACAGACCCCTCCCCCCCCCCCCCCCCCAAACAACCCCCTCAACCCCTCCCCAGGCCTCCCCCCCTCACAAGCAGCCATCACCACCCCCCACGCTTGTTTGTTAACGTCCCTGTGGCCGTTGATGCCCATGTCGTTGTCAGACCTTTTTAAATGTATTTTACATAATTGTGGGGTGGTAATCCCCCCGGCTGCAGGAGGACTTCGTGCCGCAGCCTCGAACGCTAAACCGCTGATCGCCCCCCCCCCCGCCCCCCCCCACGCCCGCGGCTTCGCGGCCAGCGCGGCTCATTGTTCCCCAGGGGATTACCGCGCTTTATTCCCGGCATTAGGCCCGTCCCACATTCAAAAGAGGGGGGATGTTTGCGACACACACACACACACACACACACAGGCACACAACACGCAGGCAAGGACTTGACCGGGCAACAACAGGGACCTCGGGAGTGCTCAACAGGGCCATTTGTACTGGCTGCTAACGAGTGTGTGTGTGTGTGTGCGCGCGCGCGCGCACATGCAGGTGTGTGTGTGTGTGTGTCCATAATGTGTGTCCGTATAGACGGCTTTCATATGAATATTGCGAAAGATGCTTATCTGGCATTAAGGCTGTTCTCCCTGGATGATCTGGGCATAATTATTTACCATAAGCCGCTGAAAGGCGGAATGTGGACAAACGTCCACTTTAGTGTGTGTGTGTGTGTGTGTGTGTGTGTGTGTGTGTGTGTGAGCGTGAGCGTGAGCGTGAGCGTGAGCGTGAGCGTGAGCGTGAGCGTGAGCGTGAGCGTGAGCGTGCGCGTGCCCGTGCGCGTAGAGAGAACAGTCAGCCTCCAGCTAATCTGCGCCTGGTGAGCTCTGAAACGTTCCGGATGGTTCTGTCCTGACTGAGCCTTATGGGCTGCAGTGGATTGGGAGCTCTGTGTGCTCTGTGCTGGACCTGTTTCAGCCCCCTGAGGGACCCGTTGAAGAGACCCAGTTTAAATGGGCGTAGGGCCACTAGCATTGGATGGGTCTTCCAACACATCCTGGCTCTTAAATAGAACGGACCAACCAGTCAGGGCCTGTTCTTCGTTAACTAAAAAAAAAGACACTGACAAATTGGAAATCTGGACCAATCAGGCGATTCTTTTTTTTTTTTTTTTTTTAACACCAGGACGGATTATTTTGTGCAGGTAAATGAACTCTAGAGCCAGATGTTTCATTTTCGGAGAATGGGCTGTGATCAGTTAATCTCACAAATGCGCGTGAATGAGTCCAGTCACAAAAATACTGTTTAACATGCGAAAGGGGCGTGGCTACAACACCAGTGCAGACCGGAATAACTTAGAGTGGCTATTCTCTGGCTAGGATCGACGTGACATAACAATATGGCGTCATAACATAGACACATAACATGAACTGGACAGGCGAGCATGCCCTCAGCTAACCTAAGCTTGGGAAGTCCCGGAAGTAAGCCTGTACTGCGCATGCTGAAGCCAGAACATTGGAACTTTCATTCAAGTGAATGGGGAATAACAGACTTTTGAAGGCAAAATAAAACTTCCCTGATGGTATTCTGAAACTCGATTAAGGATCGTTACATTTCATACGAAAAGCAGATTGTAAAAAAATATGTAATATATAATAAAACATCAACATTTTAATAAATATTTTCCCAAGACCCCTGGACCAAAACAACAACTGTTTCACAAACTGCTACACATAATGAAATTTATGATCTCAAAAAAATTAACCGATGAGGTTCTCTTTCGTGGGTGAATCACATTGGTTTTCTACATTGAAGTCAATGGGCAGCAAGCTCTTTCGCCCTCAGCATGCACAGTAGAGGCTGTTTCCCGTTACTTCCTGGGCCTGACCTCCTGACCCCTCCCACCCTCTCCAGTCCCTGTGTACGCTCTATATGCCTCATAGTCCCAGGAATGGAAGGAGGGGAATGTGGTTGGATTTTTTTCTCGTTTTAAAACCCGAATTGCCCCCCCAGAGTAACTCCCTGCTGATCCCGGAGGGCCTGCGAGGCTCGGACAAGCGGCGGAACGGCCCAGAATTCTCCAGCGACACCAAGAAGCGGAAAGTGGAGGACAAGGACTCCAGCCACTATGTAAATTAAAAACCGTAATGTCAATGAAAACCATACGCGGCACATAACCTGCTATGTACATAAAAACAAAGATACATCACACGTAATCTGCAGTGTAAATAAAAACAAAGATACACAGCACATAACCTGCTATGTAAATAAAAACAAAGATACACAGCGCATAACCTGCTATGTACATAAAAACAAAGATACACAGCACATAACCTGCTATGTAAATAAAAACAAAGATACACAGCGCATAACCTGCTATGTACATAAAAACAAAGATACACAGCACATATCCTGCTATGTAAATAAAAACAAAGATACACAGCGCATAACCTGCTATGTACATAAAAACAAAGATACACAGCACATAACCTGCTATGTAAATAAAAACAAAGATACACAGCACGTAACCTGCTATGTCAATAAAAACAAAGATACACAGCACATAACCTGCTGTGTAAATAAAAACAGATACAGGCAGGACAGCATTTGAGTCTGTGTGTCTGGCTGACTGCTGTCTCTCCGCAGGACAGCGATGGAGAAAAAAGTGACGACAACCTCGTTGTGGATGTTTCCAATGAGGTTGGTGACTCTTTGGGTGTGTGTGTGTGCTGTTTGTGTAAATTTGTGTGTATGTATATGATGTAGTATGTGCTTTTTGGAGTACGTATATGGTGTGTGTGTGTGTGTGTGTGTGTGTGTGTGTGTGTGCAGTATGTATATGCTGTGTGTGTGTGTGTGTGTGTGTATGCAGTATGTATATGGTGTGTGTGTGTGTGTATGCAGTATGTATATGGTGTGTGTGTGTGTGTGTGTGTGTGTGTGTGTGTGCAGTATGTATATGCGGTGTGTGTGTGTGTGTATGATGTAGTATGTGCTTTTTGGAGTACGTATATGGTGTATGTGTGTGTGTGTGTGTGTGCAGTATGTATATGCTGTGTGTGTGTGTGTGTGTAATGTGATTCGTCTCTTCTCAGGACCCCTCCTCGCCTCGTGCCACGCCCATCCCCTCACCCAGAGAGAATGGTCTGGATAAGACACGCCTCCTGAAGAAGGACGCCTCCAGTAGCCCCGCCTCCACCGCCTCCTCTGCTAGCTCCTCCTCCCTCAAGTCCAAAGAGTTGAGCATGGTAGGTGTGGCCACAGCTGGTGGGGGTTGCATTTGAGCCAGTGCCTTGAGCTGTATGACGTTCTGTGCAGGTGTTTGATGTCCAGGTGTATAATATCTGTGATATTACAGGTGTATGCATTACTGGTGTGTGATGTACCGGTGAATAATGTATAGGTGTATTGATGTATCCATGTATAATGTGCAGATGCATGTAAAAGGGGTATGATATACATGTGTGTGATACACAGGTATAATATGTACAGGTGTATAATGTACAGGTGTCTGATGTACAGGGGTATGATGTAGAGGTGTATTATATACATGTGTATGATGCACAGGTATAATATGTACAGGTGTATAATGTACAGGTATAATATGTACAGGTGTATGATGTACAGGTATAATATGTACAGGTGAATGATGTTACAGGGGTATGATGTACAGGTGTATGATCTCCCTGTCTCCTGCAGCAGCATGAGAAGTCCAGCACCCCCACCCCCCGGGGGGACGCGACCCCAGGCCCCAGCGCCACGCCTGGCCTGCGCCCCAGCCTCGCGAAACCCCCCTCCATGGAGCTGCCACACCCCCCCAGTAAGCCACGCCCACTCCTGCGTAACCATGTGCTTACACATGGGTATGTGTCTGTGCTCAGTTTAATGTGTGTGTGTGTTCAGTGTGTGCTTGTATGTTCAGTGTGTATGTGTGTGTGTTCAGTGCAATGTGTGTGTGTGAATGTGTTCAGTGTGTGTGTGTGTGTGTGTTCAGTGTATGTGTTCAGTTTAATGTGTGTTCAGTGTGTGTATTCAGTTTAATGTGTGTGTGTGTGTGTGTGCGTTCAGTCTGTTCGGTGTGTGTGTGAGAGTGTTCAGTGTGTGTGTGTGTGTTCAGTGAGTGTTCAGTGTAAAATCAGAGCTGTGTGTGTTTTCGGCAGCAGGCTTGCGGACCCCGCTGGCAGTGCCAGGCCCGTACCCCGGCCCGTTTGGCATGGTGCCCCACGCGGGCATGAACGGGGACCTGACCAGCCCGGGCGCCGCCTACGCCAGCCTGCACAACATCTCCCCTCAGATGAGCGCCGCCGTGGCCGCCTACGGACGCTCGCCCATGGTGCGTACCGCACGCCACACACGCCACACGCGTACCGCATGCCACACACAGGTACCGCACGCCACGCGCGTACCGCACACCACACACCACACACGCCACACGCGTACCGCACACCACACACGCCACACGCGTACCGCACGCCACACACAGGTACCACACACCACACGCGTACCGCACTCCACACACACGTACCGCACGCGCATCACACACCACACGCGTGCCGCACTCCACACGCGTGCCACACGCGTACCGCACACCTCAGGGGACATGCTTATCACATGGCACACGCGTGTGCTACCTGCACGTTACACGTGACGCGTGCGGGAGAGAGTGTGGGGGAGGGGGAGAGAGTGGGGTATTATGGTAGAGCGTGGAGAGTGGTAGAACATGGTGAGTGGTAGAGAGTGGTAGAGAGTGGAGGAGAGTGGTGGAGAGTGGTAGAGCATTCAGTGGAGTGGTAGAGAGTGAGGGAGGAGAGTAGGAGAGAGTGGAGGAGAGTGGTAGAGAGTGGAAGAGAGTGGTAGAGAATGGTAGAGAGTGGTAGAGAGTGGAGGAGAGTGGTAGAGAATGATAGAGAGTGGTAGAGAATGGAGGATGTGTCCATGCTGACTGAGCTTTAGTCCTGTAGTTCCTCAGATCAGCTGCAGTAGTTAAAACTCAGATGTGAAAATTAGTGTCTGCCTTCCCTGGCTCTCACTCCCCATCCAGCCTGCTTCTCATTACACTTACAAAACACCGCATTTACATTTTTACATTAAATCTTTGCTTTGAAAAGGGTAACTTGGTTAAAGCGGTTTGTTGGTGATATTTAAAATTTCACATTATGTTAAATGAGTTTTGCCCGTAGCTTAGTTGCTTTTGTAAAACATTCATTATTCAGAGAGTGAAAGCAGGCTCGTTTGTCTCTGAGGAATAGGCTTCTGCAAGCGTGCGTGCATGTGCGTAAGTGTGTGCATGTGCATGTGTGCGTGCATGTGCGTAAGTGTGTGCATGTGCATGTGTGCGTGCATGTGCGTAAGTGTGTGCATGTGCATGTGTGCGTGCATGTGCGTAAGTGTGTGCATGTGCGTAAGTGTGCGCATGTGCGTAAGTGTGCGCATGTGCATGTGTGCGTGCATGTGCGTAAGTGTGTGCATGTGTGTGTGCGTGCGTGCATGTGTGTAAGTGTGTGCATGTGCATGTAAGTGTGTGCACATGTACATGTGTATGTGTGCATGCGTATGTGCATGAGTGTGTGTCCATGTATGCCTGGGTGCAAGTGTGTGTGTGCGCGTGTGTGTGTGCTGTGATTCAGGTTTCTCAGAGTTACTGTTGCAGTGTATCTGCATGTCACTTTTAAATAATACAGGCCTATTCATCCTCACTGTGTGTGTGTGTGCGTGTGTGTGTGTGTGTGTGTTTTGAGCAGGTCGGCTTTGATCCGCACCCCCACATGCGTGTACCTGGAATGCCTCCCAACCTGCCGGGGATCCCTGGAGGCAAGCCGTGAGTACCACACACCACACGCCACACACACCACGCCACACACAACACGCTACACGCTACACGCCACACGCCACACGCTACACGCCAACACGCTACACGCCACACGCCACACGCCACACGCTACACGCTACACGCCACACGCTACACGCCACACACACACGCTACACGCCAACACGCCACACGCCACACGCTACACACGCCACACACACCACGCTACACGCTACACGCCACACACCACACACAACACGCCACACACAACACACCACACGCTACACGCTACACACCACACGCTACACGCTACACACAACACACCACACGCTACACGCCACACACACCACGCTACACGCCACACGCTACACGCCACACGCTACACGCCACACGCTACACGCTACACGCCACACGCTACACGCTACACGCCACACGCTACACGCAACACGCTACACGCCACACACAACACGCTACACGCTACACACCACACGCAACACGCTACACGCCACACACAACACGCTACACGCCACACACCACACGCTACACGCTACACGCCTACACGCCACACACAACACGCCACACACACCACGCTACACGCTACACGCCACACACCACACACACACGCTACCACGCTACACACACACAACACACCACACGCTACACGCCACAACCAACACACACAACACACACGCCACACACGCCACACACAACACGCCACACACACCACGCTACACACAACACACAACACGTCACACGCTACACGCCACACGCCAGCAAGTCGCGCGGATGAGTCACACCCCCCCCCCCCCCCGTGCTCCCCTGACACGGCGGCTCCTGCTGAGCTGTGATGTCATCCCCGTCTGTCCCTGTCTCCCCCCCTCTGCTGCCCCCTGTCTGAGAAAAGCGAATATTACAGCAGGAGGGCGGCCTGTCCGCTGGTCTTTTAAATAAAGAACAGGCTGAAATCCCCGCAGGCCACACGGGACAGCTCGACTGGACAGGCCTGCTAAAAAAAGTGCTGTGACATCAGAGATCTGTCTGATTAAGTTTAGATTCTTCTGGAGGAAACGTGCCTTTTAGTTCAGTTTATCAACTTCCTCTCTGTCGCCCTCCTCCTCTTCTTCCTGTCCCTCATCTTCCTTCTCTTCCTCATCCTCCTCTTCTCCCTGACCGTCCTCATCCTCGCGCAGGGCGTACTCCTTCCACGTGAGCGCGGACGGGCAGATGCAGCCGGTGCCCTTCCCTCCGGACGCTCTGATTGGCCCGGGCATCCCGCGCCACGCCCGCCAGATCAACACGCTGAGCCACGGGGAGGTGGTGTGCGCCGTCACCATCAGCAACCCCACCCGCCACGTCTACACCGGCGGCAAGGGCTGCGTCAAGGTGTGGGACATCAGTCACCCCGGCAACAAGAGCCCCGTGTCCCAGCTCGACTGCCTGGTGAGAGAGCCTTCTTCTCCTCTCTCTTTCTCTTTCTCTGTGTCTTTCTCTCTCTCCCTCTCTCTTTCTGTTTCCCTCGGTCTCTTTATCTCTGAAATTCAAATGCTTTATTGGTAAGACATATTTCAAAATACCTATTGCCAAAGCATAGTGATAACAACAAATATTTATTAAAAATTAAATATTATTTGATTCAAATGATAATTATTATATATTAATATACAGTGAGTGACCTGCCAAAGCAAACATATATATATATATATATATATATATATATATATATACAAATTCATTGATTTACTACTGTTGTTGTTGCTGCTATTATTGTTACATTTATCATTATTATTATTGAACATATTATTGCTTTGGCAATAATTACATTTGTGATTTACATTTGTTTTTCATGCAAATAAAGCAACTTGAATTTTAGTACTCCTTTATTGTTGCTCTCTCTTTTTCTCTCACAAACACTCTCCCTCTCAGTCTCTCTCACACACACATACACACTCTCCCTCTCTCTCTTACACACACTCACTCTCCCTCTGTCTCTCTTTCTCACACACACTCACTCTCCCTCTCTCTCTCTCTCACACACACACACACACACACACACACACACACACTCCCTCTCTCTCTCTCTCACACACACACACTCTCCCTCTCTCTCTCTCTCTCACACACACACACACTCTCCCTCTCTCTCTCTCTCACACACACACACATACACACTCTCCCTCTCTCTCTTACACACACACACACTCTCTCTCTCTCCCTCTCTCTCTCTCTCTCTCTCTCATGCACACACGCAGTAGGAGCTGTGCTGTAACTCCTCTTGTCTCTCAGAACAGGGATAACTACATCCGGTCCTGCAAGCTCCTCCCGGACGGCTGCACCCTGATCGTGGGGGGGGAGGCCAGCACGCTGTCCATCTGGGACCTGGCGGCCCCCACCCCCCGCATCAAGGCGGAGCTCACCTCCTCCGCCCCCGCCTGCTACGCCCTCGCCATCAGCCCCGACTCCAAGGTCTGCTTCTCCTGCTGCAGCGACGGCAACATCGCCGTCTGGGACCTGCACAACCAGACCCTGGTCAGGTGAGGCCGGCCCGCTACAGGACCGACTGCCCACTCAGCAAGTCTGCTCCCATGTGTATCTATAATATACATCTGTGTTCTCATGTGTATCTATACGCTCATTTATATCTATGTTCTCATGTGCATCTATATATTCATTTATATCTATGTTCTCATGTACATCTATAATATACATCTATATTCTCAGGTACATCTATGTTTTCATGTACATCTATATTCTCATGAACATCTATGTTCTCATGTACATCTATACGTGTATATCTATGTTTCCCTTATACAAGTGGTTACATAGACAACAGGAGCAGTTGTATTGATTTTCATGTGCGTGCGTGCGTGTGTGTGTGTGTGTGTGTGTGTGTGTGTGTGTGTGTGTTGCAGGCAGTTCCAGGGTCACACAGATGGGGCCAGCTGTATTGATATTTCTAATGACGGCACTAAGCTGTGGACGGGAGGTCTGGACAACACTGTGAGGTCCTGGGACCTGCGGGAGGGTCGCCAGCTCCAACAGCACGACTTCACCTCACAGGTACGGCCTCCACCCACCTGTGCACCTACACCCTACTGAGCCTCCACCCACCTGTGCACCTACACCCACCCTACACCCAACAGATGTAGCATCACAATGTCTCACTGCTGAACAGCGACCCCTGCTGGTTGATCTAGCGCCTGTTGAATATATCCTGTGAATAAGTTTTGTGGTTAGAATAGTTAGTAGTAGGAATTCAGTGTCTTCAGGATACTGTTGAACAGCAATGTGTTTGTGTGGGTGTGTGAGAGAGAGAGAGAGGAGAGTGTGTGTGTGTGTGTGTGTGTGTGAGTGAGTGTGGGTGTGTGTCAAAATAAAATAAGAAAAAATTTTAAAATGTAAAAGTTCAAATTACTTAAAAAAACATTAACAAATCCCATTTCCACAAGCCTAAATAAATGTAATTAAAATGCATATCACTTAATTAAAACCCCCCAAAACATTTATGCCTACTGTTGACACATCAGTACGTCGCTCGCTTGAGAGAGAGGGTGCATCGTCAGCTTCTGTAAATTCAGAGATTGGGCTACGGAGGGAAAAGGGATAGGGGGGGAAAAGACACTGTTTTAATTTTGTGGGTTCATTTTCACCCCTTCCCCCCCCCCCCCCCCAGATCTTCTCTCTGGGGTACTGTCCCACCGGGGAGTGGCTGGCCGTGGGGATGGAGAGCAGCAATGTGGAAGTTCTGCACGTCACCAAACCCGACAAGTACCAGCTGCACCTGCACGAGAGCTGCGTGCTCTCCCTGCAGTTCGCCTACTGCGGTAAGGGCCTGCTGCTTTGGGTTAGCCTTGCTGGTAAATGTGTGATTCAGTTCTGCAGGAAACTGTGATTCAGTTCTGCAGGTAAATGTGTGTATTAATACTGCAGGTAAATGTGTGATTCAGTTCTGCAGGCGAATGTGTGATTCAGTTCTGCAGGTAAACGTGTGATTCAGTTCTGCAGGTAAACGTGTGTTTTAATTCTGCACGTAAATGTGTGTTATGATTCTGCAGGTAAATGTGCGTTTTGATATTTCAGGTAAATGGTTTGTGAGCACTGGAAAAGACAACCTACTGAATGCCTGGAGAACACCTTATGGAGCCAGTATATTCCAGGTAAGAACAGGTCACCATAGAGCCAGTATATTCCAGGTAAGAGCAGGTCACCATAGAGACGGTATATTCCAGGTAAAACAGGTCACAATAGAACCAGTATATTCCAGGTAAAAACAGGCCACTACAGGGACAGTGTATTACAGGTAAAACAGGTTACTATAGAGATGGTATGTTCCAGGTAGGACATAGGGCACTGTATCGACAGTATATTCCAGGTAAAATAGAAAATATGTCACTATATATAGGGAACATATTACAGGTAAAAGCGTATTACAGGTAAAAACAGGCGTATTCCAGATGGGAACTGACTTAATGATAGCTTGTGTGTTAAACTCTATTTCAAGTGTCCCGTTAAACCATGCTGTTCATTAGTGCATTTAGACATTTCCTGTGTCCCAGTATCTGTTCTTGGGGGAAGAAATAAATTCACTGTTTAATGTAGCAGGCTCTGTTAACCGTGATCATCTCATCTGTTTGGCACTTTAACTTAAGAGTTCATTTTATATTCTAATAGGATTTACAGTCAGGTCTAGAATTATTGCAATCCTTGATAAAGATGCACAACAAAGACTATAAAAAATAAAATAACCCAATTACTTAGATATATGGTAATTTTCCCACATGTGGAAAATATTGTTCTTTTTTTTAATGGTTCAATGGAATCATGCAAAATAATATATATTTTTTTATAGTTATACATTTATTTCTGAGAATGGGTGGCACAAACGTTTTCCCCTCCTTGTGATTAGTACTTTATTCTTTTCCTATAATATTTGATGAGGTTTGAGAACTATTCTTCCCTGCAGAACCTTTCACATCCTGGATATCCTCAGTTCTGTATTGGTTCTCTGCTCTCTTCAGTTTAGACCACAGAATTAAAAAAAAAAATAGGGTTTAAGTCCAGAGACTGCAACGGCCTTTTGACCTGACTGTGTGCGATAACTTGTAAAATTAAATATGTTTACAGAAGCTGTTTGGTCGTTGTTCAGGTAAATGCCTCAGGAACCCTCAGGGTATATCTGTCTTTTGTTCTCTCTTCTTCGCAGTCGAAGGAGTCTTCCTCGGTCCTGAGCTGCGACATCTCTGTGGATGACAAGTACATCGTCACCGGCTCGGGGGACAAGAAGGCCACCGTGTACGAGGTCATCTACTGAATACCAAAGTCTTTTTCTTTTTATCGAATCTATTTTTTTACGAACCTAAAGTGAACTGAATTCAGGAACCACGCCGAATTCCACCTGTCAGCTCCAGTGACCGAGCCGTCCAATCCCGATCCAGATTCCAGGTGGCCTGGGGGGGGCGGAGCCTCTGCAGGGTGAGGTGGATTGACAGGTAGCTGCACAGGTGGCAGAATATTCGGTGGATTGCGAAGTGGATTTCACTTTTTTTTATTTTAATTTACCGGACGAAGAATGTGTGGCGTCTCAGTGACCTCAGCCCTTCCTGCTGTCACATTCTGCAACCTTCGACCCCTGACCCCTGACCTCTTACCTCTAGTGATGTCCTATCCACTTCTCTATGCTTATGCCACCTTGATATCTTTTTTTTTGATGGTCAAGCTAATGTATAAATTGTATATATTTGGTTATTACAGTAAATTCTTTTAGTAACGACAATGTTTGGTATGTCTTTTTAAAAATAACATAGCAAGGGTAACACTTGGTCTAAATACTGTCTAATATAATATGATGGATTCGTCTACACAATAAATGTTTTTTCTAACAATTGTTCTTTCTTGTTCTCTGATTTCTTAAGATAATAAACACGTTTTTTAATATGTTGTGTAATAACAGAGTGCAAGTGTAGCCCTGCACTTATTGAAAGAGATCGCATGACATTGTTATAACATCAAAACATGATTACATTATAGGCGCTCTTATCCAGACTGTCTTACACAACTTTTTCCTTATCGTTTGCATTGCATCCATTTATACAGCTGGATATACAGTATAATGAAGCAATGCAGGTTAGGTACCTTGCTCAAGGGTACAATGACAGTGTCCAACCTGGGAATTGAACCTGCGACCTTCAGGTTACAAGACTACGCTGCTGCATGTTACATGTTAGTGTTAGTTTTTAACGAATGGCCGCTTCACTCCACCAGAAAGTACCACAGGCAAGCAGAGGGGGCAAAGACTCACTCACTGAGTAGGAGATACTCAACACAAGGCATTTCATCAGAGTGCAACAGGCCCAGTTAGGGAGAGGAAACTCCTCTCAGAATCTCTGCAAAGCTGCTCCTGGGAGCACAGATATTCATTAAGGAAATAATCTGTCTCATGTGTGAAGTGCAGGGTTGGTAATGTAAGATGTACAAATCTGTAAAATGAACTCCCTCAGGGTTTCCTCACCTAGACCTCCACACCTCAGGGGGGCGCTCTGCATATTCACAAGTGTGAATTTTTGTTTTAAAAAATATATATATATATATATATATATTTTTTTCTATGAAAAAACATTTTATCCATTCATCAGACAAACTATACTTCACTTTAAAAAATTCACTTTTAAACATTTATGATGGTTATTATACCAGGATATGTTCTGTTAGTTAGGTTACATTTCTGAAGGCTGCAATGTAGAATGAAAGCCTCTGTGAATTTATAAAATAAGATGATGCATATTTAAATGTACACATCAAATAGAACCAGAATTATTTTAATCAATCGAGACATTTTGCTCATGAAACAGTAAATATTTTTAAATGTAATCTCTGAAAAATATTTAGCTGGGAATAGCTGGAGCGAGGCTAATTTCCGCAGGTCTGGCACCTCTGAGCAAACACTCTGGTGATGAGCGATGATTTTCACCCTGAGTGCCCTGAATGTCTTTTATAGACTGGCTGGAGAATCACGAAAGCCAGAAGGTGTTTCGGTAATGCTCATTTACGTTCGCGCTTCGCATTCGGAATGGGGAGCGGTAAAAACGAGACCGGATATTTCCTGATGAAGCCGATCTGCCCCCCCCCCCCCCCCGCAGCCCTGTCAGAAAGTGCTCCGGACTTCACCTCCTGGTTTTTTCTCTGAGGAAAGCAGAGCCCTGAAACGGGGGGGTCGGCTGGTGAGGAGGTCATCAGGCACCACTCTTCTTTATGATGGGAAAATCCATTTCACTGGAAAATGAGAAAAATGCATCAACACTACAGTCTACATACAGACCACAGTCTACATACAAAAGTACAAGTGGTAAAATACAAGACTAGTCTACATAGTCTTGCACACAAAAGTGGGGAAAAATGTTAACTTCTGAATTTTTTAATTCAAATGGATGAGAATATTTATTCAAAAACCGTGGTGAAATGAATGAAAATATATCTGAGGACATTTCTAATGAAAAATCTATTATAATAGAAAATCAGCAAAATACATAAGACAATGGTCTAATGTCCAAGAAGTGGAGGGGAGGGGGGGTGCAAAATTCTAAATTTGTGATATTTCTACTCCAATGGATGATAAATAAACTTTATTCAACAACCATGACAACATCAATTAATTAAAATTAGTCTGAGGACATTTACTATTAAAAGTCTATTTATCTGAACAATTACAAAAATATGTAAGATTATAGTCTTATGTCCCATTCATGAAAATTCTACATTTTTCTCTTCAGGTAAATCATTAATATTTATTCAACTGTGGTGAAATTACTGAATGAAAATGTGTTTGAAGATTTTTATGATGAAAATATATTTCACTGGAAATATATTTTTTAAATATATTTTAAGGACAAAATACATAATATGTTATTATACTTACAATTAAATATACTACTGTAGAGTGTAATGCTCCAATAATAAAACACAACCTTAAAAACAAATTAAAGGAGCTCAGGAATACACTCTGGACAGCACACACACACACACACACACACACACCATTCACTCAGACCTGTGGAGAGTTTGCATGGCTTTGGGCTGTGGGAGGAAACCCAAGTAAACATGGGAAGAACATACTGCACCCAGAAAGGCCCGGATTCAAACCTGCACACCCGAAAACCCCATTTCATTCAAACAAGGAAATGTGTTTCATGAAAAAATGTATTTTTCAGAAACAAATACTAAATATGTAAGGGTAGTGTTACATCCCAACAGTAAAAAAATATTTTATAAAAGAAATTGTCAAAAATGAAAGATTAACCCATGAACGAACCCTTTCCCTACACAGATAACCCTAACATTGGCTCAACCATAATGATTACCGTATTCTTAACTCTACCCATAATTTTAACCCAAATTCTGACCCTACAGCCCACTTCTAGCCTTAGGAGTCTACTGCAAATATGTGATTTTTCTAGCCCCAAGAATCATCTCAGGCATGGATGAAAAACAATCTAAATGTCACTGTTTCAACCAGAGAAATGCAAGGAAATGTGTTTTACAACATTTATCATGAAAAAAAAGCATTGCCAGTTGGTCAAAATAACTCTGAGTATGGCCTCCATACACAACAATCCTTGCACAATAAGTACCATTAATGATTTATTTCAGACATGCTGGATCATCCTGAAAGATTCATATATATTCTTTTTTTTTAAAAAATTTTAAATGAAGCTTCTCTTCTGTTTCAGTTTACAGTGTGTGGGATGGAGAACGACAAATAGAAGACAATGGCAAAGGGAAACTAACAAAAACAAAAAAAAAACGCGCAGTCTTTTAGCGAGACCTGAACAGCCGTAATGGGATTAGCGCGCTCGAGCCCACCTGCGGGGACGTGTTGGGGGTGATTAGCGAGGGCCGTGTGAAAGTATCGCGCACAAACACCTGGAGCCACTCTGGCCCCGACATCAGCTGGAGCCCACAGATACGAACACTGCTGTCATCTCAACGCGAGGAATAATCAGCTCCCGGCATTCTGTAAGCTATATTAATCCACAGATTTCACATTAAATATTTAAAGCGTGGGACAAGCTATTTGCTACAGTGTCGATAAAAATAGGATTAGTGTCTGATAGAGCTCCTCTAATCTCTTTTCCGTGGGAGAGTTTATAAAAGAATCTCCTCTGTTTTAGGAATTAATGCAGCTTCTGTTTTCAGTGTTACCTTTAGAGCTTGATCACACACACGCACACACACACACACACACACACACACAGCACAGAGCTTCTCTTCTCACAACGTCAGAGGAGGCTGTGTGTGTGTGCGCATGAGTACGTGTGCGTGTGCACGTGCGTGTGTATTTGTTTGGCTATTTGTTTGGCTCTTTTTAAGGTAGGAATGGAGCACACTAAGCTAACACCAACATCTTCCCCGGGACTGTAAAACATTTTCAGAAGCTTACGTGTTGCGTGTGGAGATCAATTAAATCATATCAGTGATCTGTAGCTGATGCCTGAGGATGCAGCCACCATTACAGACCCCAAGGACACACACTCTCTCTCTCTCTCTCTCTCTCTCTCTCTCTCTCTCTCTCTCTCAGTCATTATGGAAACTGCAAAAATGAACAAAGCGGGATTGCTTGCTGGGCTGAGCTGGGAGCTGGAGGCCGAGCGGCTCGTCTTCTGACATTAAGCCGCCCACAAATGTCAGAAAAGCATCGTCGCGCGCGTCATTGGAGGGAACCAGAGAAAAGCCTTCATTAATTTGTGCAGTGTTATTATTTCCCCGTTCCTCAGGATGGCGCACGCATAATTAAACTAAATCGCGGTTGCCGGGGAGAATTACGTCGTTATTAACGGCTCTGAAACTCCGCGGCGCTGTCGGGGGGAGATCTGGGCAGCGGCCCGCATGTTTTAGCTTCGTTTCAGATAAGCGGCTAATCGCCCGCTTTTTCAAAGGCTCTGAAAAAGGGGGCGGAGCCACTCACGGTCTTAATCCGTATCTGCGTTGGGCAGGACGCGAAACCGACACCGCCAGAACCAGAGCCCTCGCGGAATGCGCCGTTACCAGAACAGGTGGCGACGGAGGAGTAATTCGGGGGGTGACTTCCCAGCATGCCGTGCAACGTTTGGACCCCCGCTTTGGATGACCTCACAGATTCAGCATTGGATGGATGCGCGTGGATGGCGCACCCTTCTCCCTTGTTCTCTCTCTGGAGTGAAACGCCTGGATAATTTGAAGTTAAAGAGGGGGAAAAAAAAAAGAAACAAGATTCTGTTTTTTTATTTATTTAAATAACAGCACATCAAAGCCTTCCAGCAGAGCTTTAGTCTATCACACATGCAGTTGAAGTGTAAAAACGCCAGGGGAACCATAAACTCATTATCTGTATAGCCTACTGTACGCTGCATATGAAAATAATCATCATAATCTTCAGTGGTAAAAGGAAAAAAAGGGGGGAGGGGGGGGGGGGGTGTTAGTCACCCATATTATATTATTGTGTGGCTTTTAACCTGACAATCACTAATTATTTCAATCCCACAATGCATATTTTCTGTTGTTTTTCTATTAAATGTAAAGACAGACGGAAATTGGGGTTCCCTGTGTGACTGAAGAAGTTTTCATATATTCAGTGTTTCAAATTTTCCCTTAAAAAACTCCTATATCATGAAGAGGTATATAGCACACCTGTCC
The DNA here is from genome assembly GCA_025169545.1 of Anguilla japonica. Lineage (NCBI taxonomy): Eukaryota > Metazoa > Chordata > Actinopteri > Anguilliformes > Anguillidae > Anguilla > Anguilla japonica. The sequence continues at coordinate 45,557,767 of CM045892.1, read as the reverse complement.
AGTCTCCCTCCAGATAAAGGCACAGGGAACTGAATCGAGGTAAATCTTTAATTCAGATATTTAATTTTTCAGATTTCAGGTACATTCATATATTCATTTTCAATGAAATTTCACCCACAAGCAGACACACAGGCAAGCATGCACACACACACAAGCCCGTGCACACACACGTACAAAGACAGAGGCACACACATACAGAGAGAGAGAGACACATGCAGAGGCAAACACATGCACACGGAGGTGCACACACACACACACACACACTCCTGTGCAGAGAGAGACTAAATGGTTCCTGCAGTGACAGCCGACTCCAGAGAATAATGGTGTAATCATCCCCTCCAATCACCTGAGAGAATGAAAATCTCCAGTGATCTGATTGGACCTTGGGGAAGAATGAGCCATGATTGGGCATTAGGGACTGATCTGTGCATCATGTCCTGCACTCAGTCCAGGGTCTGTTAGGCAAGTGTGTGTGTGTGTGTGTGTGTGTGTGTGTGCGTGTGCGTGTATGTGGGGGAGGGTGTGTTCGGGCTAATTTTATCATTTTTGCATTCATTATTATTATTATTATTATTATTATTATTATTATTATTATTATTATTATTATTGCTGTTGTTGTTTATATGGTCCCAATATATTACTCTTGCTATTAATTATTAATGTCAGTTCTGCATTTATAACATTATGGGGTTTCTTGCCCTGTGACACAATGCTAGTTTGGGCATATCCTAATGATGCCAGCGAAAGAGCTCCCCATGTGGAGCTCAGGGGTCAAAGGTCAGCCTGTGTGTTTAAATCATTAATGCACAACTCAGATGAATAATGCAGTAGGGATCAGCTCACTGAACAGCTATGAGGTCATCTGAGACTGTGGGGTGATGCGCACACACAAACACACAGACATACACAGACACACACACACACACACAAATTTAAAAAATGTAAAAAATATTTGCCAGCTGCTGGAGGTGTAATCTATGAATACATTAATAATTATTCTCATGCTCAGAGAGTGTGAAACCTCAGCGGATGGAGCCTGTTTTTAATATCTAGGCAATTTCATGATTGGCAATGCGTGCAAGATTGTGTTCATCTGTGGCCGGACATTATGGGAAGCAGAGAGAGAGAGGTGTTTACCCCAGGATGAAGATCGCGCTGCATAATCTCTGACACATGCTATTATGGCTGTGTAGTAAACACACAAACAAATGCATAAATAAATGCCATTTGACTCGAGTTGTCAAAGCATTTAAAAAAAAAAAAAAATTCTGCCCATTTTCAGGCCAAATATGCATGCTAACGCAGCACACTAATTGTGGTGCGGTTTTTGGGGTCAGAGGTCGAGTCGTTTAGCGTACGCGAACATCAGAGGGGTGCTGATGCGCGCTATAAATCCGGCAGTCTGGCAGGCTAGCTCAGGAGCGTCCGGGCGAGAGGGGAGGGGTGACCTCTAGTGTGAAACGCGTTTAACTGCGCCGTCCGAGGGCTCGGTGGAGATTTCCCAAACACGCTGTGAAACGCATTTAACTGCCGCTGTCCGAGGGCTCGGTGGAGATTTCCCAAACACGCTGTGAAACGCATTTAACTGCCGCTGTCCGAGGGCTCGGTGGAGATTTCCCAAACACGCTGTGAAACGCATTTGACTGCGCTGTCCGAGGGCTCGGGGGAGATTTCCCAAACACGCTGTGAAACACGTTTAACTGCCGCTGTCCGAGGGCTCAGTGGAGATTTCCCAAACACGCTGCCCACTGGACATCCCTGATCAGATCACTGTGAGTCTGCACAATACACAGTCTGCTTCAAGTCCCCACAAAACACACTTTGAAGGGACAGTAAATTGAATTTTTGTCTTATGAAAATGGTTAACAGTCTCGATAGGGAATTAATTACTTCCAAGCCCAAAAAATACAATTTCAAAAGACCAGCATGACCACAGAATGGAAATAAACACTCAAGTTAAATGAATGTGTCATTTCTACATCTGTAATTTTGTGAGTGTGTGTACAAGTGTGCGCATGAGTGTGTGCATGTGTCTGTGTACATTTGTGTGTGAGCATGTGTAAGTGTGTGTGTGTTTGAGAGTGCAAGTGTGAATGTGTGTGTGTGAGCATGTGTAACAGTGTGTGTGCAGGCTTGGCAGGCTAATCAGGGCATCATCTGCTGCACCTTTGTCATGGTAAACGTTCACCCTGATGGCTCAGAGCATCAGACTTTATCTCTGACGGCTGATTGGCTCTCCGGAGCCCCCCCCCCCCCCACCACCACCACCTCCCCCCCCCCCCCTCCCCTCAGCATGCCAGACAGCACTGAGCTTTTCCCAAATGAGATTTTGCATATAAAGGGAAATGCGGAATGGCCTCATCTGCAGAGGTAAACAGCAGTTCTGCACGCGGGTGAAAGTGTAATATGAGGAGGAACACCAGGGGCTGAGTGACGGATTCACGCCGGCGAAACCGCACCGCCATTACGCTCAAAAGACAAAAAAAAAAAAAACGACACGCTCACGCTAACACCTGCTAGCACCGGCTGCGTGACTCCGTGTCATTGGCCAGCTCGCCCAGGCGTCTCCACTTCCTTTTTTCATTTTTTAAAAATATTTTTTTCCATCTCTTTTTTTTTTTCTCCTCTTCTTTCTCTACCCCGGCCGGTTTCGGCAGACGGGGGTTATTAAGATTCCGCGGCGGTTCTGCGGGGCCGCGGCTCAATATTGATGGCGCCTGTTTCGCGGCTCATTAAAATGCTGCGGGCGTGTTGTGTTCCTCCGATATCCTCTCAAATTAAACTTTCATGGCCTCTCTAGTTTTTCACATTTTTCGCTTAACAAGCCCGGAGAAATTCATTTGGCGGCGGCGCCGGGCGGAGAAATCCGCCGATAAGCCGGCGAGAAGCAGCGGGTAAATTAATAGGCGGAGAGACGCGCCCCGGGATCGCGCCCCCGCTCGCCCCCCCCCCGATCCCCGGGAGGGCCCCCGCTGATTTGTGTTAAGATGGGGGGCCGGCTCTCCCACCGTCGGGAGTCAGCGCTCCGTAACAGCTGCCAATAGCCTCTTTATACCTGGGAGAGCAGCTGCTTTCTTTATTACTGCCAGGGAATCAATACCGCCTTTGGCCTCACAAAACGCTATACAAGCATTATCGGCATTTCATTTGGCAGCAAAGGGTATCGGCATCAATCTCTCCTTCTCTCTCTCGCACTCTCGCTCTCACACTATCACTCTCTCACTCTCACACTATCAGCCTCTCTCACACTCACACTATCACTCTCTCTCTTTCTCACTCTCACACCAGCACTCGCTCTCTCTCACAATCTCATTCTCTCCCTCTCACACTCGCACTCTCACACTATCACTCTCTCTTGTTTGAGGAAACGGATGAAGGTTTGGGGGGAAATGGATGCAGATTTGGGGGAAATGGATGCAGGTTTGGGGGGAAATGGATGCAGGTTTGGGGGAAATGGATGCAGGTTTGGGGGAAATGGATGCAGATTTGGGGGAAAATGGATGCAGGTTTGGGGGGAAATGGATGCGGGTTTGGGGGGAAATGGATGCAGGTTTGGGGGGAAATGGATGCAGGTTTGGGGGGAAATGGATGCAGGTTTGGGGGGAAATGGATGCAGATTTGGGGGGAAATGGATGTGGGTTTGGGGGAAATGGATGCAGGTTTGGGGGGAAATGGATGCGGGTTTGGGGGGAAATGGATGCAGGTTTGGGGGAAAATGGATGCAGATTTGGGGGGAAATGGATGTGGGGTTTGGGGAAATGGATGCAGGTTTGGGGGGAAATGGATGCAGGTTTGGGGGAAATGGATGCGGTTTGGGGGGAAATGGATGCAGGTTTGGGGGGAAATGGATGCAGGTTTGGGGGAAATGGACGCAGATTTGGGGGAAATGGATGCAGATTTGGGGGAAAATGGATGCGGGTTTGGGGGAAATGGATGCAGATTTCAAGAATCCGAGACACGTAAGTCGTGCTCAAATAATACAAAACAGTACTAGAGAAATATGTGTTCAATTCATATTAATCAGCGATGTTTAGATTAATTATGAATGATTGCGAACACCATGCTCATGAATCTTTCAAGCAAGATAAATATTTCTCCAGGTTGCCTGCCTGTTGGGTGCATGTTTAAATTGTGGTTCTCTAATTACATTAATAAACAGAAATATTCAGAAGAAGCAAGAGGAAGAGGATCTATCAGTCCTCAGTCTACAGAATAAAAACTGTCAAAACTTTGCAGAGGAAATTCTGAACTTTCTTAATCATTTAAAAGTATAAAAACCATCTTGCTGCAGGTAGACTACAAAAATAATCACTGTACAGCCTCTTTTAGTGTCCATTCCCTACCAAATCCTCTTTTCATATGGGTGCACAGTCTGAATCTGGTTTTAAAGCACTTATTGAGCTCTGGTAATAATCACAGTAAAATAGTGTTGATGGGGATTAATAAATGCAGGGCCAATGGCCACAGAGAAGGAAATATGTCACAGTCTGGACAAGCCAGTTTCTGAAGATGTTTAGTGATTAACAGAGGATTGACAGAACCTCAATGAGAAGGTTCTGGTGCTCCAAGCCAACGAGAGCCTGTGACTGGCGCTGAAACCACTCCCTCTCCACCATAGCCCCTCCCAGCTCTGCTCAAACCACACCCTCTTATCATAGCCCCTCCTAGCTCTGCTTAAACCACACCCTATGAACCATAGCCCCTCCCACCTCTGCTCAGATCACACCCTCTTGACTACAGCCTCACCCAGCTCTGCTCAAACCACACCCCTTTAACCATAACACTAGCTCTCTACTTTTTTTTTTTTTACTTTACTACTTTTATACTTTACTATCATTGAGCAGTCACTCTCATCCAGGGAGACTCACAACAATTCAGACACAAGTGTAAATATCAGGGATCGAAGTGCAGTAATTCCCTGGAGTGGGGAAGTATAGTCTGAAGAGAGGCAAGAAGAGCAGACTCAATTGACAACTTGTCAGCCACCCTCCTGAACACCAAACCAAGCTATACAAACAGGAACAAAACAGCCCTAATGACCATTAAACCGCACTAAACAAATAGCAGCTAAGAAGCAGCTGGGCCGCTCTGGTGGTACCCTTGAGCAAAGGTACTTAACCTGAATTGCTTCAGTAAATATCCAGCTGTATAAATGGACTGTATGTAAACAGGCAATCTGTGTAAGTCGCTCCGGATAAGAGCAGCTGCTTAAAGCTGAAATGTGATGTAACGCAATTACAGGCTGTGGGAAAAAAAAAAAAAAAAAAAAAGAAGAGACGTCCAATCAGGTGCGAGGGCAGGTAAATGTGTCAGAGGGGAGGGGGAGGAGCTGAGGAGCAGGGTTGAAAGATGGCCGACATCTCTGCTGCTCTGAGTAGTGCATAATGGCACCGCATCCATAGACCCTCTGGATACTCAGCTCACTACTTTTACAGCTAGTTGAAAAGCTTGAGTGGAACACACAAACACTCAAACACACACATGCACAGGCACACACACGCACAGATGTATGCAACACACATACATACACACACTCAACCACACACACACACACACACACACACTTTGGCATTAACTGCGGGAAGCTTGCTCTCGCTATAAAATGTTCGCAATCTTTCATATAATTGCAGAAAGCTGGGAAATAAAAATTTTATTCCATTTTATTTTTTATTTTAGTTTTAAACAATGCTCTTACAACACAGGAGAAAGTACGCCACTGCCTATATATATATTCTCCTTCACTCTCCTTCTCTCAGATATAAAAACATGAAGGAATGAAGGGTCAGCACTAGGGGGCACTGGCATGCAGAAAAAGCTTACTAGTGTACGGAACTGAGGAACTACAGAGAGCAACCGCCATAAAAAAAAAGACAGAGAGAGAGAGAGAGAGGGAGAGAGGGAGAGAGAGAGAGAGAGAGAGAGAGAGTAATGTTTATTTCTGGAAAGCATTTTATAGTATCCTTGATGCAAGCACGTATTCCAAATGCATTTTTATGTCGCAGTGATAATAATGAAGATAGCAGCAGCGGCAGCAGGCAGAGGCTCTGGGCCCGGACTAAGTGGCCGTATTGATCATAAAAACTCCCCCGTTTCAGTGTCCGTGGACTCTGGTTCATTGTGAGTGATGGTGGCTGACAGATCCGCAGATCCAATCAGGATCCGGTCCGTTTCATCGTCACAGGGGGGCTCCGGGGGGGGGCTTCCAACAGTAGAGCAGAAAGCAAAACTAAACGATTATCGGCCCTCAAGAATTCGTCTTGTTTACCAAACCAACACAGCCCAGAGGAAACGCACACAAACGAGAACAAACAAACAAACAAACAGGCCAGGGTAGCATAGTGCACCACGACCATCGGGATGCTTACACAACCCAGCACAGCGTAGCATAGCGAAGCATGACCCCTCAGAATGCTTACACGACCCAGCACAACCCTCAGAACACGTACACAACCCAGCACAGCGTAGCACGCCCCTCAAAATGCTTACACAACCCAGCACACCACAGCACAAACTTCAGAATGTGTACACAACCCAGCACAGCGTAGAACAACCCTGAGAACATTTACACAACCCAGCACAGTGTAGCACGCCCCTCAAAAATGCTTACACAACCCAGCACAACCCTCAGAACACGTACACAACCCAGCACAGTGTAGCACGCCCCTCAAAATGCTTACACAACCCAGCACAACCCTCAGAACACGTACACAACCCAGCACAGCGTAGCACGCCCCTCAAAATGCTTACACAACCCAGCACACCATAGCACAAACTTCAGAATGTGTACACAACCCAGCACAGCGTAGAACAACCCTGAGAACATTTACACAACCCAGCACAGTGTAGCACGCCCCTCAAAATGCTTACACAACCCAGCACAACCCTCAGAACACGTACACAACCCAGCACAGTGTAGCACGCCCCTCAAAATGCTTACACAACCCAGCACAACCCTCAGAACACGTACACAACCCAGCACAGCGTAGCACGCCCCTCAAATGCTTACACAACCCAGCACACCATAGCACAAACTTCAGAATGTGTACACAACCCAGCACAGCGTAGAACAACCCTGAGAACATTTACACAACCCAGCACAGTGTAGCACGCCCCTCAAAATGCTTACACAACCCAGCACAACCCTCAGAACACGTACACAACCCAGCACAGTGTAGCACGCCCCTCAAAATGCTTACGCAACCCAGCACACCATAGCACAAACTTCAGAATGTGTACACAACCCAGCACAGCGTAGAACAACCCTGAGAACATTTACACAACCCAGCACAGTGTAGCACGCCCCTCAAAAATGCTTACACAACCCAGCACAACCCTCAGAACACGTACACAACCCAGCACAGCGTAGCACGCCCCTCAAAATGCTTACGCAACCCAGCACACCATAGCACAAACTTCAGAATGTGTACACAACCCAGCACAGCGTAGAACAACCCTGAGAACATTTACACAACCCAGCACAGTGTAGCAAGACACTGCTCATGCCACAAGCCCAGTATAGATTCTGAGCTGGAAATGGTTATCACAAACCCTATGAAATACGCAAGACTGTTGATCACAGTGACGTTGTTTATCACTGATCAGGTGCCCAGTCAGGCTCTCGTAAAGAACAATAAACGGCTCTGACAGGACTGGGTGAAAATGCACAGAGCAATTAAGCCCTGCTGCAGGCTGCCAGCCAACCAATCAGCTCAGAGTTTCCTGAAGAGCACTGTCAGGCAACCAATCAGCTCAAGGTTTCCTGAAACATGCTGCCAGACAGCCAATTGGGTCAAAGTCTCCTGTAATGTGCACATTAAAATAATAAATAAACTCTTTCAGAGCACATATGGTCCCTGTTGAACTCGTACGTACTCTGTCAGAGTTGAATTAACGGTGAGGCTGGTGAAAATAATTACGGTGGTAGAGCGGTTATATTACAAAAAAAAAATTAAAATAAACAAATAAATAAAACAACAGAGAATGAAAGAGAAAATAATAATTGTGCACATTTGCATATGGTCCTGTGAGGAGTCAAAAGACAGACTAATCTCAGAGTAAAACAAACAAAAACAAGTAAAAAACGGTTTTTCGCTTTTATCTAAATGTCTCGGCCAGCGCAACAACAACAACAACAACAACTGCAACTACAACAACAGAATGCGTGCGATTTATCAGCCGGGAAAAAAAGATAATTGTTGTACCCTCTTAATCTTTTTTGTATGTGCTTTATTCCCCCCCTTCCTCTTGAGCGCGGTGATTACGGCTCGTTAAAATCTGAATAAAACATGGTTATCCTGGATCATTAGGGCCGCTCTGCCTCTCTCGCTCCCTAATTTGTACTCAGACGCGGCAAATGAACGGCCTTTGAGAAATGCGATTCTGATTCCAATTAGCTCTCAAACCTTGGAGATCTGCCAAGTCGCAAAAAAACAAAACGGCGGCTAATGTCACAGCCTCCTCCCTCCCTCCCTCCTCTCTCTCCCCCTGTCGGCTGAAGTGCAATTAGGAATTCCTTTTAAATTCCACATCATAAATCGCTCCCTTATTAGCAATTTTCGGCGCGGTAATCCGACCGCTGTTTATTTGCAGCCGCTAATGATTTAGCGCTGTCAAAAGGCCAGCCTCTCTCTCTCTCTCTCCCGGTCTCTGGCAGTCGGAGCTACAGAGGAGCTGCGCCTCCGGGCCGCGCTGCCAATTAATACACACAAACAGCGCTGGCGAAGCGGCCTCGCGCTCCCCGACCAGACGGACGCGGCTTTTTTTATTTTATTTATTTATTTATTTATTTTAACTTGTTGTTGTTGTTGCCGTGCCGACAGTGCAGAGGCTGCTGCTGCGCTGAATGTTGTGTGTGCGTGTGTTTGTGTGTGCGTGTGTGTGCGTGTGTGTGTGTGTGTGTGAGTGCATATGCATGAGTGTGCGTGTGTGTATGTATGCATATGCATGTGTATGTGTGTATGTGTGTGTGTGTGCATATGCATGCATGTTTGGGTGTGTGTGTGCATATGTGTTTATGCATATGCATGAGCACTCAGTGTGCGTGTATATGCCTGCATATAAGTACGCACGTGTGTGTGTCTGTGCATGCGTGCGTATGTGTGTGTTTCTGTGTTTGTGCATACGCATGAGTGCTTGGTGTGTGTGTATGTGCAAGTGTAAGCTTGTGTACATGTGTAGTTTGTGTGTGTGTGTGTGTGTGTTTCTGTGTTTGTGCATGCGTGTGTGTGTGTGTATGTGCAAGTGTCCATGTGTGTACGTCTGTGTTTGTGTGTGTGTGTGTGTATGTGTGTGTGTGTTAATAGGTATATATCGGGAGTCTCTGAGCTGCTGATCTGAGATCAGTGAAGGGCACACTGCAGTAAGAGGGCACGTTGCATCAGAGCTAATGCAAACAGCCCCACACACACTCATGCATATGCACGCATACACACACACACACACACACACACACACTCATGCATATGCACGCATACACACACACACACACACACACACTCATGCATATGCACGCATACACACACACACACACACACACACACTCATGCATATGCACGCAGGGGGGTTTTGATCTGCAGCAGCGTGTGCTCCGGACGCCTCTAATCTCCTCCAATCTCTGCTCTCCTCGATCAGAAAGCAGCTGGTGTTTGACGCGCGAGCCGCCGCCGCGGGATTAAGCGTTCCCCTCCGCCCCGCGGAACCCAGATTACCGCGCAAATCCCAATGTTTAACAAACACAATCCCAATTTCGGAATCCGCCCGCCTCCTGTTCCCCCCCGTTTATAATCCCGCAGCATGTGACGCTTGGCGCTAACGCCGACGGGTTAGCGTTCACTTTGGGGGGGGGGGGGGGGGGGGGGGCTCTCTAAATAGCCACCTTGAGCGTAATCCTTTCAGGAGGAGGCGTCTGATAATGATTTACATTATAACTGCGCTACTGGACGGCGATCCGGCAACACTCGGTAAAATCCTTTCCACTTTTTTTTGTCGACAGCTCTTTTGTTCCTCCATTTTGGGCTCGACAATGAAAACAGGAAAATATAAAACCGACCTGGCAGAACAGAAACGGGGGCAAATTGAAATGAGAGGAGGACGAGCACGCGCAGCAGCTCCCGTTCCCAGCAGGGGGCGCCGAGGCTGATTACCAGTCACCCTCAGCTGTGCTGCTGCAGGTGAGAAGGCTGCTGCTGCTGTCCAGGGTCCTGAAAGACAGCAGGAGCCATGACAGCAGTCAAAGCTACTATCTCCCTCTCTCTCTCTGTCTCTCTCTCTCCCCCTCCCTCCCTCTCTCTCTCCCCCTTCCTCCCTCTCCCTCTATCTCTCTCTCTCTCCCTCCTTCCTTTTCTCCCTCCCTCCCTCTCTCTCCCCCCTCTCACTCCCTACCTCTTCCTCCCTTTCTCTCAATTCAATTCAATTCTCTCTTCCTACCTCACTCTCTCTTCTCTCGCTCTCCCCCTCTCTCCTCCCCCCTACTCTCTCTCCCTCCCTCCCTCCCTCTCTCTCTCTCTCACACACACACACACACACACACACACCACTAAGTGAACGTGTCGGAGGCAGAAAGCCCTTGCGTGTGTGTGTGTGTGTGTGTGTGTGGGCGGGGCCAGCGTAACACACACAACACGCGCACGCTCGTATCAGACAGCCAGGGCGGCGATAGAGACGCGAGATTGGCGGCCAGGTCCCTGACAGTTGGTTATCAGGGGGCCGTGTTTGTACGGCTCTGGCGAGCCCGGGCAGGAAACATTAAAGTCCCGCGACTTCACAGACAGAATCAATCAGCCGCGCGGTGCGCCGCGCGCCTCTGAAAACTAATTTCCACCTTCAAAGGGCCCGGTTATCGCCGGCGCAGACACGCCTCTCCGTCATCCCCGCGCTGACCAGGTTCTGAAGGCGCGGGCGGAATTTCAAACAGCCGACGCGGGGTGGCATTTAGATCAAACGGCGAGATCGGGGGGGGGGGGGGCGTCGCTTGCATCACTCACCCGCTCGCGAAAAAAAAAAAAAAAAAAAAAAAAAAAAAAAAAACTCTGACGGACGGATCAACCGGTTGCGCAATGCAACGCATCGCAATTAATGCAAATGAGATGCGCGCGGGGGTCTCAAAGGTGACCAGTCAGGCGGCAGCGTCGTTTTTGCGATTGTTTATTAACAGAAAGACGACGCTGTAAACGAACGAGTCTGGCGGCAGCGACTGCAGAGGGGCTCCCTGGGACGCGGCGGCGCCAGGAGGAACGCAAAAGGAGAGGAAGAAGATCTGAGAAATAAAAAGATTAAAAATGAAAAAAGAAAAAAAATCTAAGAAACACAAAGGCTGTAGATATGCAGGAGCACAGAACAGGCGTGGCTGGGACGGTGGATGGGGTTAAAATCTTCAGAGCACCACCAGGCTGACACTGCAAGAGGACAGAGGCTTAAAAAAAAAAAGAATTCATTTTATGTTTTAAACCTCTTTAAGAGATTTCCATGATTAGGCTCTCAGTTTGACTGCCCATTATTTTATGAAGCCACAGACACAATTATCAGGAACTGGACCAAAATACATTCATGCTGCATGGCCACTGTATCAATCAAAGAAGTAATTGAATATATTTTTTGTCACATAATGGATTTATAGATAAATCGATCAATAGTTTTTTTAGTTGGCTTTGCCTTTGACTGATTTGTTAGTGTGTGTGTGTGTGTGTGAGAGAGAGAGAGAGAGAGAGTGAAAGAGAGACAGGTGAGCAGAAAGCTCAGTTTATGTGTGCTACCAGTGATAATAATAATAATAATAATAATAATAATAATAATAATAATAATATAATTCCTTGCATTTACACAGTGCTTTTCTCACACTCAAAGCATTCTACAGAAATTAGGGAGGTGGGGGACTTGGCTTAACCACCACCAATAGGCAGCACCCACCTGGGTGATGCACAGCAGCCATTTAGGTAAAAAGGTAAAAAGCCATTATGTTCAGAGTTTATGAGACCAGTTGCATTAATTATTGCAACAGTAGCCATGGTTTGATAGTAAAGCCACATAGCGAAGATCAACAATCTATAAAATCGGTGAAATATGTGTCACAGTGTCTCCGCCCACTGAGTGTGTTCTGTTACGCAGCACGGCCAGTGTTCACGTACAAGGAATATCTTTTATGTGTCGCTAAGCAACTGCAACCATGTTTTCGACCTGCTGTCACCCTTAACCCCCCCCCGACACCACTCAGACGACCACCACGGCAGAGACGTTATTTCCCCCTGCGTGAAGATCCATTCGGGCCCAGGTACCACACCCTTTCCACAGAGAGAGTGTTGACAGAAAGACACCCAATGCCCCCGCCCCCCCCCCCCCCCCCCCCCCACCACCGCCTCACCCCCCAACCCCCCACCCCGGGTGTCACACTCCACACTGCAGACTGACAGCCCAGAACCCCTTAAAAAACACCATCGCCATGGTGCCGCCGCGTTCCGTCGAGACAGTTAATTAACATTTCTAACGTGACAGTTCAGTAGCCATTACATTATGCGTGAGAGAATGTAATGTACACACACACACGCGCGCGCACACACACAAACACACACTCCCAGACCAGCGCACACACACACACACACACACACAAAACACACACTCACACCCAGACACACGCACACACACACACACACACAAACACACACTCCCAGACACGCGCGCACACACACACACAAACACACACTCCCAGACATACGCGCGCACACACACACACACACACACAAACACACAAACACAAACACACACTCCCAGACACGCACACAGACACGCACACACACACACACACACACACACACACAAACACAAACACACACTCCCAGACATACGCGCACACACACACACAAACAAACACACACTCCCAGACACGCGCGCACACACACAACACACACACACACACACACACACTCCCAGACACGCACGCACACACACACACACACACACACACACACACACACAAGACTGGAACGGTCCCAGCGTGGAGCTGCTTTAGCAGATGCAGGTTGGTCGCAGAGTTGTAAATTCGCTCGGCGGCGCGAGTTGTTCCAGTAAGCCCTTTGGGGGACGGCGTCGCGTGGGCTAGTTAAAGAGATTTATGCTCTTAATAAACCCTTCCAGAGGGACGGCATCAGAACGGATCTCTCTCAAAAGCGCCAGATAACTCTCATTAAAAAAAATAATTCATCCCGAAGTGTGTGTATCTATTTTCCAGCGCAGGGAAGGGGAAAAACTGTCTGATATAAAGGTACGAATATTTAGTGGAAACCGCACCCATTTTTTTTATGATTTAATACCATTCTACTAAATGGCAGAACAAAAACCTCTTTTATAACAAATAAATCAATTTGCATATTTTACATAAATGCAAGGTTTTGGATGTCACAGAAAACTTTAAATCGTTAGCATTCAGAGATGGCTTTACACTAAATCAAACAAAAAACCAAGTGCGGAGAGAAGGAGAAAGAGAGACCATATAAACGTCTAGGCCTACATATCTATTTATTTTCTTCTGTTGCTGTTGCTGCTGTTATTGTTATATATTATTACATTTATCATTATTATTATTTTAATATTGTTACTATTTTACATATTATTTATATGCGTGCTTTGGCAATAATTACATTTGTATTTCATGCCAATAAAGCAACTTGAATTGAACTGAGATAGAGACAGAGAGAGAGAGAGAGAGAGAGAGAGAGAGAGAGAGAGAGAGAGAGAGAGAGAGCGATGTGATATGAACAAATAGTGAACATTTAGATATAATAGAAAGAAGCAGGCCGTAACCAAGCCTGGAATTGTTTTCCGAAGCGTAAGAGCGTAAAAGCCGAGTAATTAATCGGTGTGAACACTTAAAAATGCAAAACACATTTACCCAGAATTCCCTCGACCAATTTCTGCCGGCACCCGAATCTGAATTTATTAAAGGAAATGTAAAATGTATGATATCCAATTAAGCGTAAATACAACTTTGTCTTTTTTCATTGGAAGACCATTAAAGATTCAGCGGCGGGGCTGTCATAATCACACACCTTTTTTTCGGCGAAGACTCGCGGTAGAAAAGGCCATCAATTTTCACCGTGAAGATCTGTTAATGGAGCCCCGTTTCCCCGCTGCCTCGGCTCTCCGCGGAGGCACGAAATTATGAGTCGAGAAAATGTGAATTAGAAAAAAAGTGCGATAAAGATTCGCAATAAATTTATATCTGTAACGAAGAAAGGGAAAGATGGGTTATAATCAGCCTTATAAAATTTGTACTTGGCTTTACACCTTTTATATGCAGGAAGATTAATATTGATATATTTAGATCTTTAGACTTTGCTCATCTAGTTTGGGGGGCGGGACTGGGGGTGAGGATTGCTAACAGCTGTTGACATTAATTGTAATTAAAGTACGCACTTTAATTAGAATTTATTAGGGCTAGACTGAAAAACAAACACTCTGCCAAGTTTATTAAATGTACATAACGCACTTTGCTAAATATATTCTTTATTTCCGGAAGTGTTATAATACTGTAATAGTAGTGTAATAAAAGTGTAACTATTTTTATAATAGTCTATATATATATATATTGGAGTACTGGTGTATTGATGCTAAAGTTTAAAAATAGTTTTACAGCATTTTATTGGTTAATTTAGTTGCAGGATCACAGTAGAGATTTTAAAAACATTTGTTTTTAGGATGCTGTGGAGAAAAGCAGCTGAACTCACAGTACTTCTGTTAAATGCAGCAGTTGCTAAAAGGTGAAGCACTAACAGTTTACAGCAGAGAATCTCCTGCTGAGCAGATCACATTTATCTTTCCACGTGAAACACTCTCAGCTGCAATATAAGAAACAGCAATATACATAAAGTTTAGATCAAAGGCTATTATCATTGGTAATTATTATTACTATCATAATTATCATTAATTATCATAATAATAATAATTATAGTTATTATAATTCCCATCATCATCATTACCATTATTATTACTACCATTCTTCTTCTTCTTCTTCTTATTATTGCTATTAAAGGGTCTTTAATGTGAAGGAGGGCACAGTGGTCTCAGGTCCCCCCCCCTTTAGGAAAGAGGGTGTTGCCAGGGGAAACGGTGTGCGGGTGGCGGGCCGGGAGACCCAGTTACAGTGTGATGGATGGGCCGCATGCCGGGGGGGGGGGGGGGGGTGATGGTGGTGGGGGGGACTGTACTCTGGTAATACTGCCGAGGTGATGTATGACGCTGGACACGCCACCGATTGGCTGGCTCAGCAAAAAGCCGCCCAGAGACGGAAGGTTGTAAGGGGGGGGGGGTTGGGGGGGGTGGTAGGTGGGTGGCGGTGGGCGGGCATCCATCCACGCACTTTTATGGCGGGGCTGGGGGGCAGGATAAATCTCCCTAAACTCACGGGGGGGGGGGGGGGAGCACCGATACCAGGATATTCATCCTGCAGTCACATGAGCGCAGCAGAAGTGGGGGGGGGGGGGGGGGGGGGGGGTCAAATTTATATTTTTATAAATATTCATTTCACCTCGAAGGGGGTGGTGGGGGGGGGGGGGGGGGGGGGTGTGAGGGAGACAGTGGTTGCCATGGAAACGGTGCCGTCGAGGAACAGCACGGGGGGGGGGGGGGGGGTTGGGTGGGCAGGTGTCTCCGGCAGGTGACCCCGCCCTCTGTGACCTCGCCGGCTCATTTGTCCCGCGCCGTCCAAAACGCACGCTTACCGCCGCTCACGCGCGCTTAACCTTGAGCGCGCTTCGCGCGGGCGTCCCTGCCCGAGGGCTAAAGACCCGGCCAGCCTCCCCCCCAAAACCAAACGGAATAAACTGCTAAACGCGAGCAGGGCGCCTCAGTGCGGACTGATTACAGCCCCAAGAACGGACCTTTTTATGAGCCGTGAAAATAATGCTTCATAGCCAGCGTAATGAATTGCGTTTTTACGAGGTGAAAAACTCATCCGGATCCTGCCAGGGCTGCGGTGAAGATCTATTAACACTGCAGAGCACTGCTCCGAGCACGGATCGTTCCAAACCAACCGTGTTGCTCAGAGAAACGTGGAAGGACAATTATTTTTTTAATATGTAACAAAATAATCATACATCATGTGACCCCGCAGATGACTGGTATGGAGGCAGACTCTGATGTGTCTGTGTGTGTGTGTGTGTGCGTGTGTGTAGTGTGTGTACGTATGTGTGCGAGTGTGTTTCTGTGTGTGAGTGTGTATGCGTGCGTGTGAGTGTGTATGTGTGTGCGTGTGTGTGTGTGTGTGAGTGTGTGAAATTGGCCAAACTTTATCATGTATCTGGGTAGAGAGGGAAAGCGTGAGAGAGCGGTTAGTGTGATGGAAAGGGGTAATGTGCCATGTCAGCCGGGGACTCTGGCTGATACAGTCAGAGACAAACCATTTCCAGGGTGGAATGAAGCCGACACTGCAGAACTGAAGAGCCATGACACAGCATCCATTATCCAGGCATCCATTACCCAATCATCCATTACCCAATCATCCATTATCCAATCATCCGTTATTCAGTCATCCACTACCCAGTCATCCATTATCCAAACATCCATTATTCAATCAACCATTACTCAATCATCCATTATCAAATCATTCATTAGCCAATCATCCATTATCCAATCATCCGTTATTCAATCATCCATTACCCAATTATCCATTATCCAAGCATCCATTACCTCCACACAGAGAGAATGCAGGCCTT
>CM045892.1:45521067-45536067 GCA_025169545.1 Anguilla japonica | reverse complement strand
TGAAAAGCAGGTTGCATTTGGCTATGTTCTTGGCCGTGTACTGTTCTTCCCTTGTTATACTTAGATCTAAGTCACGCCGATGATGAGTGTCACTGAATGTTTAAAATGACACACACAACCAATCCTTAGCTCCTGACCAGGTGAGGGTGCCAGAGAGGCACAGGTGTGTGGCAGGTGTCTAAGCAGCTGGGGTAATGTCTGTCTGAGCCTCCAGCTGAGCCAAGAGACCCAACAAACAGCATACATTACTGCACAGGGCCATCTGCTGGCCACTGAGGGAAGTACCGTTCCCATCCTGCCAGTCCCCAACACAACCACTGTACACACATACTGACAAACACAGACAACACATACCGGATCTCCACATCATCCGATGGGACACACGAGCATACACATGCACACACATGTACACGTGTACACACACACACGCACACGCACGCACACACCCACACTCGTTCGCACACATGCACACATGCACTTTGAGGGCGAGGAGAGGGCAGATGTTCAATTGCACAAATTATTAAGTGCATAGCCTTCAAGCACAAACTCTCCATGGCAACCCTGAAAGACACCATTAACAGTTTGGCCATCGGTTGAGCCAGATAGTCATCACAAATCTGACCTTTGATAGGAGAGCACAGGAGCCTGGAGATGGAGGCAGAAACTGTGTGCGTGTGTGTGTATGCATGTGTGTGTGTGCGTATGCGTGCGTATGCGTGCGTGTGTGAGTGCATGTGAGTGCATGTGTGTGTGTGTGTGTGTGTGTGCATATGCGTGTGTGTGTAAGTGCATGTGTGTGTGTGTGTGTGCATGTTTGTGACATTGTTTTTCCATGTTTGTTTTGGTGGCATCGCTCTCAGGGTCAAAGGAAGGTCATGTGCAAAGTATCATTCGCCTCAACTTATAGAGGAGATTAAAGCAAATATTTATATTAGTCCGTCATTTCACATTTGATGAACAATGTAAACACTGAAATATATCTATATACAAACCCTGAAACATTCAGAACAAAGAAGTCCAATATGATCAAATTTCTTTCAGCTAACAAACACTCGGACCAGCAAGAAAATGCACAAATACATACACAAACACACAGATAAACCACACCCGCATTTATACATATAAAACAGGCCTACACTTTTACAAACATACCCACACAAACACACCTACGCAAACACACACGCACAAAAACAAAGAGACTCAAATACAAACACACCCATATGTACACACAAACACACAGGCACGCAGCCATGAATGCACTGCACACACACAGGCACACACAGACACGCATACACAAACACGCTCGCTTTGATGCCGAGCTCTTTACAGGAAACAATGCAAATGACATTTACTGGAGAGTTATTTTTTTTCATTAATGAACAGTACTTCAGGGAGTGTAAAGGCACGAGGCATATAATTTCTGAACTATTTGAATTGCTAATTAGAATCAGTACAGGAGGTGTATTTCTAACGCAGACAATTACAGTGCCTCCTAAGTGTTTACCTTACAGTTGCTAATTACTTCTGGAGCCAATTAATTGCCGTCGACTTTTTTTGTATCCTTTTTGCTTATCGGCGGTTAATATTTACATTTATAATGAAGACAAAATTGGCAAACAGTGTGTCATTTTGTAATGAACAATTTCGGTGTCTAAACAATGAGCGCATTATCCGCTCGGCGCCCGAGGAGCGTGGCTGATTAGCATATGTTCCGCTCGCGCTCTTCCCTTCTCGTGGGTGTTTTTTACGCAGCGTGGAGTCGCGCAGTCGACTCGCCGAATTCCGGGAAGCAGACACGCCGTTTATGCGCTTTGGTGGAGTGCGCCGAGCGGATCGTCACGGCGATCCTCGGTCTACCGGTTTTAAACGCGGGGTTGTTTTCTTCAATTTAAACGGTTAAACGGCTGCGTTTCACGCGCCTCCGTTACACTTCGAATTATAAATATGGAAACACTGGACTGAAATCTTCCAACTTCAAAATCAATTAATAATTTATTCAAGCATTCATTCATTCATAGACCCACCAGTCCTGGCTCAATCTGAGGGTTGCAGGTTTGCTACCAGTTGGAGCTATGCTTGATGTAACATACACAATCAAAGCAGCCTGGTTTTATATATAGACATGTACATACGTAGGTGTACTCCTGTCATTTATCAGATGGTCTTACCATGCAAACACAAGTGCAAATATCATGGATCGAAGTGCAGTAATTCCCTGGAGTGGGGAAGTATGAGAGAGACAGCAAGTGCAAGAAGAGCAGACTCAATTGACAACTTGTCAGCCACCCTCCTGAACACCAAACCAAGCTATACAAACAGGAACAAAACAGCCCTAATGACCATTAAACCACACTAAACAAATAGCAGCTAAGAAGCAGCTGGGCCGCTCTGGTGGTACCCTTGAGCAAAGGTACTTAACCTGAATTGCTTCAGTAAATATCCAGCTGTATAAATGGACTGTATGTAAACAGGCAATCTGTGTAAGTCACTCCGGATAAGAGCAGCTGCTTAAAGCTGAAATGTGATGTAATCACAGGCTGTTGGGGAAAAGAAAGAAAAAGAAAAAAAAAGAGGTATCGAATCAGGTGAAAGGGCAAGTGAAGGTGCTGGGGGGGGGGGGGGGGGGGGGGGGGGAGTGTATATGTATGTGTAGGCCTACACTGTAAGGATTTCAGCGGGGGGGGGGGGGGGGGGGGGGGGGGGGCTTCATTCTGCATCTTCAGAGTGCATATGTATGTGTAGGCCTACACTGTAAGGATTTCAGCGAGAGACGTGATGGCAGGCAGATCACGTCTGGGCCATTGCCCTCATTTATTACTGCAGAAGACACACAGCTCCAAACGCCAGCACAGGAAGAGCAGGACTGGGCATGAGCGCGGGATGTCTGCTCTTCTTATAACGCAACCTGCCGCCCAAATTTGAATCTGCCAAACATATAACAGCGACAGCCAAACTGGCTATCTCACTGTCCAATCCCTGACTAGTCACACCAAAACAAGGAAGTCGTTCGTGACCGTTGAACTACACACACACACACATGCAGTGGCTAGCTAGTTAGCCAGCTGCCATTACACTATGTATGTATACATCAGACTAGATTAGATGGCCTAAATAAGGAGGTGAGATAAAGATATGGTGCTACAATTTTACAGCGAGATCTTATCTCCAGGGTAACATCACTAAGCTATTGACTTAGCTCGACAAGCCATTGGAACAACACATAATTTTATGGAAGTAAAAAATAAAGGAGGGATGTCCCCACTTGTTTTCTTTGCCAAGGCTCTGTTTAGTTAGTAGTGAGAACACAGCTGTGATATTTCACATTTTACCCATAATACCCGCTGCAGAATCTG
Organism: Anguilla japonica; assembly: GCA_025169545.1. NCBI lineage: Eukaryota > Metazoa > Chordata > Actinopteri > Anguilliformes > Anguillidae > Anguilla > Anguilla japonica. The sequence continues at coordinate 45,532,714 of CM045892.1, read as the reverse complement.
TGAGATTCAATGAAAATGAAATTTCATTGTACAGCAGTGAAAGGCTTTCATGGACAAATTAACTTACAGTTACAGTAGCTCTCACACTATCTTATTAATATGAGCGGCTGTAGCCTTTGTGCAGACCTAGACGAGATTGTGTGTGTGTGTGGGGGGGGGGGGGGGGTGGAGGTTGACGGTTGGCACCCTAGGTGACCGTCTAGACCACAAATGCTACCCTTTGCTAAACAAACACCCTCCCACACACACACACAAGCTCTGTCATACACAGACATTCCACACACATACACTCACACATATACACACACACATTTACACAAACTCCCACTTAAACACACACGCACTCATACGTTCTCAGTGATACACACATACGGACACACAGTTAAATGCACACATACATTCTCTCTCTGTCACACAAACACACACAAATACTACACACACACACACACACACACACACACACACACACACACGCACACACACACAGCTTTCAGGCTCTGTGTGTTTTACAGATATGAGTCTGTAAACAGGAACAGCTCAAGGCCAGATCGGGGGGGGGGGGGGGGGCAGAAATCGATGTGTGTGAGACAGGCACGGAGGAATTGATGGTGCGGATTACAGGCCATAAAGTGGTCGGTGTGATTTAACTTTTAATCCGCGGGTGAGAGGATAAGACCTGCCAGCCACTCGGAGCCCCCCCCCCCCCCTCCTCCCCACAACCCCCACCCCCCTCTCTGACAAGCGTAGTAAATCAGTCTCCCATAATCCTCTCTCCTCCGCCGGGTAAGCCTCCCCAAAAACGCAAAGGGAGCACAGCGTCCACGCCCAATCTCGCAGCCCTGCTCTGCATTTATATCTCTCTACAGAGAGGAACTGACGGGCCGATCCAGCCGGGCGCGATCGCTGTGGGTTTTAGGAGATCCTGCACGTTCACCCAGCGCTGCGGCTTTTAATGGGGACAGACTGCAGAATGCGCAGTGGCGGTAATTGCACTGAGGCGGTGACTGCGACTGTGCAGGAGAGGAACCGCACTGTGCAGGAGAGGAACCGCAGCTGCGCAGGAACACACACAGCTGCAGCCCCGCCCACCCCCCTTTCCGCCAGAATTAAATACAGATTTGTATTGGTCCCCAGAGGATCCGCATATGATTAGCTATTATAATAGCGACTGACGTTTCTTATTGTGCACCAAAACATTTTGATCCACACCTAGGAGAGCTGACTGAATGAAGCAGTTAAATGAAGGGTCGGGGGTCAGAGGTCACAGGTCAAAGCTGTGTGATCACAGAGACAGAGGGGATTCAGCTGAGGACAGCAGGGAACAAATCCAGAGCTTTGCATGTGACACCAATCTGCCACCAATCACAACACTGAATCAGTAGTATTAAGAATAATAGCAATGAACAATAGTAATACATTATAGGAACAACAATAAAACCTAATAATGATGATGACGATTATTATTATTAACATCATCATAAAACTTATTAACAATAATAATATTATATTTAAAGCATGTATATAATAAAAATATATAACCCATATTTGACCATACTGGCATCTTAAAACCATATTTTCATCTCAGGTAAAGCTGCTCACTCAGAGGTGATGCCGATTACATGCAGGTACTGATATAATGGCATAATTACATAACAACAATGGCATAATTACATAAGTAATATTCACAAATAGTGACTCCCGCGTGGGGGCGTGACTTTGAGAGGGTGTGGACTGCACACCCTCTCCAACAGATATAGAGACCCAGTAAAGCAAATCAGCATTAACAGACTGAGGGCAAAGCCTCTTATATGAAATATGATTATTACATAAAAGATTATTGCAAAAAAAAAAAAAAAAAAAAAACAGCACAGAGGTGTGTGTGTGTGTGTGGCAGGGTTGGTGGTGTGGGGGGGGGGGGGGGGGGGGGGGGGGGGGGGGTGAGCTCGAGTGCGGAATCATAAATAGATGAGGTTTTATGCTGAAGAGGCCATTGTCGTTAAACGGCTCTCTTTAAAGGTCTATGAGTGGTCGCTCCAGAGCTAATCACGGCACCCATTCTCACTACAATAACAAAATAATCCCCGAGAGCCTCTCTGCCTCTCCGCCTCCCCAGCTGAGCCCCTTCCTGGCCCCACTCCACACGGCCCCTCCCCCCTCCACACCCACAATGCAGTTCACCTGCACCGGACAGGGAAGTGCACGGCGTGAGGCTCTCACTGGACTTCCAGCGATACCGCCGTCTAATTTAGACAAAACATCTCATTATAACACAGTTTGAAAACATTAAATATACTGACTTCATTACGAACGACTGTAATGAGAAAGGCCGTAAAATTTTTAGTACGAAAGTATAATTAACCCCTCTGAGGGTCTACAAATATGTAAAGTCTACTGATACAGTTTTATTGGCTTTTTTACTGTTTCAAATTCAGCATGTAGAATATGTGTGCATATGCCAGCATCAAAGCAGTGGTGATATTAAAATGAATATTAATATCAACATTATGTGTTTCTACACCCACACCTGTAGTCTGAAACATGCATTCTGTCGAGCACAGCTGCAGTCTGATACACACACCCACACACACACACACACGCACATGCAGGCACAGACACACACGCTCACTCGCACACGCTCACACACACACACACACACGCACACGCACACGCACACGCATGCACACACACACACATACAAACACACACGCACATGCAGGCACAAACACACAAAGATCCACACACACACACACACACATACACGCACACACGCGCTCACACGCACACGCTCACGCACACGCGCACACACACACACATACAAACACACAAAGACCCCCCCCCACACACACACCCACACACACACACACACACACGCTCACTCGCATACACTCACACACAAACACACACACACACACACACACACACACACGGCCGGTGGAGGTGTGTGCGGTATCTCCCGTCATGTGTGCAGTGTGTGTTGCCGTGTGCAGTCTCAGTTCCCCGGCGTGTTGCACCGTCGTGTCTTATCTTGTTATGAGCCGAATTAATCCTGGCCGGGATTAGGGGGGAAGTTTCGGGTGCCCCCCATCTCCCCCGCGGGCCCCGTGATTAGGAGCCTGACCTTTCCGGATTCGCCGTGTTTGGCACTTAATCAGGTCCGGAACGAGGGGTGGCGGTGGGGGGGGTGGGGGGGGGGGGGGGGGGGGGATCAGGGTCGTTCCGGCGGGAAAAGCCAAGTCATCTAAAAAATAATGAGTTTGGGCCGCTGCGCGCGGCTCCATCGGCTCCAGATAAGGGCGAGGGGATCTCGGCGGCGCACCGCGGTAATGCGCCGGTAATACGCCCCGCAATCCCCTCCCGCTTTACTCACAAATAGGAACACCGCCACCCCCCCCCCCCCCCCCCCCCCCCCCCCCCCCCCACGAGAGCCGGAGGGGGATGTAAATTGAGACCTGGCGCGGACAAAACGCTTCACTTGGCCTTTACCGAGGCGGCGGAGGCAGGCTGGCAGCCACCGCCCCCCCCATCCCCCCTCCCCCTGCGGGGCCGCCCTCCCCCTCGCCTTTTAGCCTGCGTGATAATTGGTTCCCTTGTTGCCCGGGCGATGAGAGGAGGTGAGGATCATCCTCTGTTTGTCTCGTTAAAGTGACATGCCCATTGGTCTGGAGATAATGGAGCTGAGCACCCCCCGTCTGGCCATCACTCACCGTCCCAACAGAGGGCTGCTTATCCCCCCCCCGCCCTCATCCCAAACACACCCCCCCCCCCCCGGTCCCACCCCCGTTCCCACCCCCGGTCTAACTGATCTGCTTCTTCCAGAGGAACTGAAGCCAACCAGCCACCAGATAACACAGCTAATATGATCCACAAGCAGAGAGGGAAAGAGGAAGTAGGAGAATGGGAAAGAGGGAGAAAGGGAGGGAGGGAGAGAGAGAGAGAAAGGAAGGGAGCGGGGAGAAAGAGAGAGAGAGAGAGAGAGAGAGAGAGAGAGAGAGATGCTGCTGGTGGGGGGGGGGGGGGGGGGGGTACATATGTCCAGGCATTAATTCTGCCCCTGCAGACTAAGCCCAAAGAAACCATCGGAGTGAGGCTAATGTACAGCGCAGGGTCAGAGGTTAACGTACCACATTGAGTCAAAGGTTGCAGTGCAGCACAGAGTCAGAGGTCAAGTCAGAGGTCAAAGTGCAGCACAGGATCAAAAATATATTTACAGCACAAGGTCAAAGGTTAATAGGGCAGGGTCGTAGGTTAATGTAGAGCACAGCTTCAATGGACCCTGTGCCGTACATTAAACTTTGGCCCGGTGGCGTACAAAAGGTCAACGTACAGCACAGGGTCAAAGATTAATGAACAGCACAGGGTCAAAGGTTACTATGCAGCACAGGCTCAAAGGTTAATGTACAACACAGGGTTAGTGTATCCCATGATATATGTAAAACCTTGACCCTGTGCTGTATAAAAGGTCAATGTACAGTACAGGGTCAAAGGTTACAGGGTCAAAGGTTACTGTGCAGCACAGATATCAAGGTTAGTACGCGGCATGTAGTCAAGGGTTAAATTCACTGACAATATAAACACTAGGGTCAAACAAGACCTCTTTCTTGCAGTCAGTACCACCTGTACTGACAAAGGCCTACAATATTTGACATTTTAAAAACAACTGAAAAATGTAGCTTTGTAAATAATTTATACCTTTTTTTTTTTTTTTACGGTTGTTGGTTAGACTGTTCTGTCCTTGGGCGCTCGAAAAGCATTCAGCGTAGAAGCTTAAAAGAGGGAGATACAGAGAGGATTAGTCGAACAGAAACTAGGCTAATCAAAGCTCCGGTTTATTAGCAATAAACCGATATCTGCTGGGTTGAAGGGAATCAGCCTCTTCCCCACTTCCGCTTCATGTGTGAATCCCAGGAATTTCATAATAATCGGAGCAGTCCTCAACCCCAAAGGGTTAATACAAAGGACACAGAAGCCTGCAGCCGGAACAGTCAAAAACGCATCACCTCCTGTAGAAATAATTTATTCTCTAATCTTACAAGCAGGCATATTAAATTAGTGCTACGCGCTCCAACCCAGCTTAGCAATAAAACAACCCGAATTAGCCACTGGAGAATCCCGCTCAGAAATTCAATGACAATTCTACATTTTTAATGAGGACGTGGAGTGTTATTGCATAGTATGTTGGAGCGAGGACAGAGAGAGAGAGAGAGAGAGAGTGAGAGGGAGAGAGAGAGAGAGAGAGAGAGAGAGAGAGAGGAGGGAGAGAGAGAGAGAGCTGTTGTCAAATTTGACATTCATTAATATTTGATGAGGAGAACGTGCTGGAGCCAAAGATTGATCTTCCTTTTCCCCTAATATTTGGAGAAGTTGCGAAAGGTAAATAAAAAGAGCTAACAAGACACACGGAGTCCCCCCTGAATCTAATCACCTTCGTCAGTCTGAATAATTCAGCGCGCAATTCATTACAGGGCCGACCCAGGCAGCGAACCAATCAAATTACGCCGAAGGTACATCATTTTCTGCGAGAGAATATTCACAGCCGAAAGTGCTTCTCGCCACTCAGGCTCACTGCCAAAAAAAAACATATATTCCAGACAAAAATAAATAAATAAATAAAAAAATAAAAATTGGCCTGAAATGTCAACGTTGCGGGGAATTCGGAACAATGTTTTTTCCCTTTGTTCGTGTCGGCATGTTAACTGTATCAATATTAATCCGCTCTCTATTTGATTTCGGCACGAAACGTTTCGGCAGTTTTAACAGCGCGTTAACTCGGTCTTTATCAGAATGTATGTATTCCGAACGGGAGCCTCGCGTCTGCCGGCACATTTACATGAGTATTTGGACAGAACTCAATTAGGCAGAGCAAACCCGGTCTCTCGGAACGCGGAACGCGGGGAGCGGTCGGCTCCGAACTCGGAGACGGAGGATTAAAGCACAATATTGACCGTTATGTAAAAAAAAAACGAGCGAATCGCGCGGAGAGAGTCTGGCTCAGTCTTCTCTCCTCCGCAGAGGAATACCAGCAGCCATTTATCCCTGCCTAGAGCACACGCCCGAGGTCTATCTCTATCTCTCTCCACCCCCCTCCGCCCCCCAGCGTACCGATATTCTGGGTCTGGCTTTGACCTGCAGGTGCGTTAAAGTCCCCCCCCCCCCCCCAGCCACCCCCCTACACCACAGTGACAGCAGCTCAAAGCCCAGGCTTAAGGACAAGGATGGAGTTTCAGCGCCAGGCGACTGAGGTCCGCGTTCCCTCAAAGAGCCGGAGGGGGATGGGGGGGGGGGGGGGGGGGGGGGGGGGGGGAGGAGATGTCGATCCTCATTAGGCCCCAGCTCACACGCCGGAGAGCTCCGAACCCTGGGCCACAGCCGCACGGCTGGTAACAGAGAGGGCAGACCGGTGGAGACCGGCTTTACAGGAAAATAACATCTTCAGCCGCATCTGAGACCTGCTCTCTGGCAGGCCTGTCCATGGCGTTAGCTGCGTATCCGTGGATCCCGGTGGAAGGCACCGCACCTGCTAACCACACGGGTGCTACCACAACACTGCTAACGATAACCATATGGGGCACTACCATAGTACTGCTACAGCTAACCATATGCGCGTTACCATAACACTGCTAACGCTAACCATATGGGGCACTACCATAGTACTGCTACAGCTAACCATATGCGCGTTACCATAACACTGCTAACGCTAACCATATGGGGCACTACCATAGTACTGCTACAGCTAACCATATGCGCATTACCATAACACTGCTGCAGCTAACCATATGCACATTACCATAACACTGCTAACGCTAACCATATGGGGCACTATCATAGTACTACTACAGCTAACCATATAGGCAGTATGATAGCACCGCTAACGCTAACTGAATAGCCGCAGCCATTTCAGCATTTCTGCTAACCATACAGGTGCTACTATTGCACAGGTAGCACCGAACACGTAGGCGCTCAGCATGGGAGGCAGGGGGGCTGGGGGGTTTGGGGGGGTTCAGATGAGGACACCCCCCCTCCACCCCCCTCCACAGAACCTCCTGCAGCACTTTCATTAAACCTACATTATTACCAACTTATCATTAAACATAATCACAGTCCCCCCACCGCCCCCCCCCCCCCTTCCCCACGTTCCCCTCCCACAGGAGACCTGACAGTCTCATCTGCCGTTTAATACACCTCCAGCTCCACGTCTCCTAACTTTCCGGAACATTCTGACACAGATATATTCCGCGCGCAGACGCCCGCGAAGGTGAGCGCTACGTGCTCGGACTTCCTGCGCGCCTCCTCCGCGGGAGTTCTGTCCGCCGGAACCCGGAGCGCCGGGCCCGAGGTCGGAGCCAATCGGAACCCTGTCTCACGCAATTGCCCGCTAACTGCTACGGGTCAAAGGTCGCGGCGGGCCTTCGGCCAATCGGAGTGCGCCACAGCGTCCTCGCGGCGCTGGGTCCGTTTCATCCGGCCCCCGCGCTTTCATTTCCATTTCTCATTTGCCTCCATTTGCGCTGGGATATGCAAGATAACTTCCATCAGCACGGGGAAGGACGATCATAACCCCCTGCAGAAGGGAAAATGGGAAAATACACACAGACGCACGCGCACACAAGCACACACACACTTAAATAAACGCAAACACGGACACACACTCTGTCTTTCTCACAAAATCACACGTGCACACACACACACTTAAATGAATGCCAACAGGGACACACACTCACTATCTCTCACAAAAGCACGCATGCACACACACACATAAATAAACGCAAACATGGACACACTATCAAAACACATGTGCACGCAAGCACACACATACATACAAACACAAAAATGTGCATGAGCACGCAAGTCAACCTGTCTCTCACAACAACATACGTGCACACACACACATACACACTGATTTTTGTGTGCTTTTATATAGAAACTAAAAAGAAACGCAGCACATTAAATTCATACCAATCACAATATGGGAGAAGACAAACAATTTTAGTGATCAGCCAATCAGAAATAGCAAAGCTTAGCTGTCAGCACAGACGTGTGTTTGTGGCTGGTTTATGCTCTGTGATATATCGGCTGTTCAATCCACCACACAACTTTCGCAATATCTGAGTTTTACATCTATTTCCAGAATGTCTCATAGTGCAAGAGGAAGTTGTTAGAATTGCCTTTTTTCATCCAACTTTTTTTCCAATTTCCTACGGCATTAGGGTCAGAGAGTGAACAGCAGTGCAGGTCTGAAACACCTCACATGTAGGCCACCCACAAAGTGTTAATGCGGAGACTAAAAAACGCCTAAAATTACCATGGTTACACATAGGTTACCTGTAACATATTACAGGTACCCTATGCGTTTAATACTGAGTATAGTGTATCTCTTTCAGTGTTAATACTGAGTGTCGTGCACTTTCTCTCAGTGTTAATACTGAGTTACGTGTATCTTTCTCAGTATTAATACTGAGTGTAGAGTATCTCTTTCAGTGTTAATACTGAGTGTAGAGTATCTCTTTCAGTGTTAATAATGAGTGTATGCATCCCTCTCAGTGTTAATACTGAGTGTACTGCATCTCTCAGTATTAATACTGAGTGTAGAGTATCTATTTCAGTGTTAATACTGAGTGTAGAGTATCTCTTTCAGTGTTAATACTGAGAGTATGCATCCCTCTCAGTGTTAATACTGAGTGTAGTCTCTCTCAGGGTGGATGATAGTTCTGTGGGTTTCTGCAGTGTTTGTGATGGTGTGGACTGTGCCGGTACATTTTAATATTTTTATATTTTTTATTTTTCAGAGAGGCGCGGGGGGTTTATTTGGTTAGGCTCTGATACAGCACGCGGTGTCCAGCCTTAATATTTCACAGCTCAAACCCCCACGCAATCTTTCATCTTTTATTCATGCCAGTCTTCACATTCATTTCTCAACAGAGGCAGGGACGAGGGGTGTGTGTGTGTGGGGGGGGGGGGGGGGGGGGGGGGGGAGGGTGGGGGGGTATACGGATTGATCTTCCCATTCCACCCCTCCCAGGAGATTGATGGGGCCTTGGCAACCGGGTACCGTCGGCGTGGCAACAGCGCCCGGGTCTTGTCCGCCACCCCCCCCCCCCCCCATGCGTGAAATCTACAACAGAAAGCTCAAATCTGACACCTGGAAGCAATACCAATTACATTTCTGATAAATATAACAGCGCGCTCCTCAATAATTTACACCGTTTGCCTTGTGAATTCCATAATGAACCAAATCACACGTAGTGAATTCCATAATGAATCATTAATATATATATATAATACAATATGATATAATATAACACTTTTAGCCTCCGAATGTAGACAGCTCCTGCAGCTCAGTGTCAGCCTGGACCCCACACCCCACATTTGGGTAAAATCTGAACTTTTTTTTTTGCTCATTTCAGCTTCTGTTCATTCGAGAGAAACTGTTACCTCGCTCGGTGTTTGTAAAGAACCACTCACTCAGAGGGAGCCCTGGGCATACTGCAATGCCAATTTTACTCATCCAATGATGGCTTCTGTCCTACAACATCAGTAAAGCCGCATTTCTGCAGCCTGGTAAAAGGCTGCACTGTTCACCTGAGAGAGGGCCGGCACTAACTGTAATGGATTCATAAATGCAGCCGTTGTATGGTGGTAAACGTGGGGGCCTGAGGGGGGCCTATCAGCATCTGATCGTTTCTTTGTGTGTTTTGGCGGGTTGTCGTCGCTGCTGCAAAGCTGCACTGCGAAGTTTAGCCGGTTAGCACCAGCGCTGACCTCACTGCTTGTTCAGAGGTGTGTTAAAACAACGCCCGGGCAGGACTTTGACCTTTGACCATCTGACCCGAGGTGTGTGTAATCCTGATGAGATGGAGCTCAGTGGATCTGCAGCTCAAAATCAGCCACCAAGCTGCAGATATACTGATCTGGCCACCCAGCAGGGTTTCAAACTGAAGCTAATCATAGCGGGCAACACTTTAAAAAATCGTCATGGGGCTCTGACAGTGGGTAGATGCTGTTATGCGGTTGCCTGGTGGTGCTTTAGCAGTTAGACGCTGTTATGGGACTGTGTTGTGGTGCTATAATCATTAGATGGTGCTTATTATAATTGCTTGTAATAATTATTGGTGTAATTACTCTATATACTACTGCAGCTAATAATATACGATAAAGCGAAAGAAGTTTCTGTTGTGAGTGTGTGTGAGTGCGTGTGTGTGTGTGTGTGTTCGCGTGCATGTGTGTATGTATGTGTGCCTGTGTGTGTGTGTGTGTGTGTGGGTGTGAGCTTCAGCACCTTTGCCGCAGCACTCTGAGTTATCTGGAGTTCTCAGGGTTACCTGGGGTCAGCTCAGGCACTGTACGCACCCAGATGGCTCTTTAACGACGTCTCTCTCTCTCTCTCTCTCGCTCTCTGGGGCTCCAAGATATGAATATGAGCGCCGGTAACCATGGACAACGCAAAGGAAAATTAATTTAGGCCTGCGCACGAGTCCTACGTCTAGAAAGAGAAACTTAGCGGCGGGATGCATATTCAATTCTGTCTCCCCTGCAGCCCTCGAGTTTCGTCACAACCAGCCCTCGTAATAAGTTAGCGCCTCCCGCGGACAGCAGAGCTCGGTATACGATGAAGATTAAAGACTTGCTCTTTGTAATAGACCATAAAGGAAGAAAGAAGAAAAGGCAGCTAATAAAGCAAGATTATGGGAGAGAGAGAGAGAGCGAGAGAGAGCGAGACAGAGAGAAGGAGAGAGAGACAGAGTCAACTTTATATTTAAATATATTCTAGCATTAATAGTAATGCAGTTTGAAAAATGTATCCGAACGCTTTTCAAACTCCTCTGTGCAGTACATAAAATGTTGTTCTGCCTGGTCTTCGTACGGCACGACCGGTGGCAACCGAGTTTAAACCCTCTGATGCAACGGGGAGCTGCAGTGCTCATGTGTCAGTTTGTCTGCATTTAGAAAACCTGCAACAATTACCTGCTTAAGTCACACACAAATGCATCTGACCAGGGTTATTTTCACTGAAAAAGATAATGAAGGCTAATATACCGACTGACTTACAGGAATGTACCAACTGACTGTATACCAAATGACTTACGCAAGCGTACCAGTGAATATACAAACTATTTTATACAATATAATATACCAACTGACCTATAGACCCCTGTTAAAACCAGGTAAGGAGTCTTCTCATCTCTTCATTTTCAGACAAACACGCATACGCACGTGCATGCAAGCACACACACGCACGCATACACACACACACACACACACAAAAATACATACTCATGCATTAATTTACACAAGCACATATGTGTTCACACGCATACGCCCCCCCCCCCCCCCCCCCACACACACACACACACACACACACACACATACTCGCGCATTAATTTACACAAGCACATATGTGTTCACACACACATACGCACACACACACACACACACACACACACACACACATACACACACACACACACACACACACACACACACACACACACACACACACACACACACACACACACACACATACAGTTTTCCCTGGATTAGCGGGGCAAGTTGGACGGTACTGCACTCCTATTAGTATGTAGAACAGCAGGCGTTGCCATGGTAGGTTAAGCAGCCCGGAGACACTGATTCAAACTGACAGGCTGGCACTGGC
>CM045892.1:45516067-45518567 GCA_025169545.1 Anguilla japonica | reverse complement strand
TGCGTGTGTGTGTGTGTGTATGTGTGTGTCTGTGTCTGTGTGGGTTTTGAAAGCACCCATCACTGCCATGATGATATTCAAAATGCAGTACAGTGACGGTGATTAACCGTATGTAGAAAAGAACAGGTAGCTGGCTCTACACCCACCTGTGCAGACACAGATCTGTTTTCACTGGTTCAGACCAATGAACTGTATGAGAATATCCTCTACAGTTCAGTGGTTCACTGCCTGTTACGGCTCACTTGCTTGTGTGTGATTGGCCTGTTTGAGCACCAAAGCTTGCACGTACATTGATTGGCCAGTTTCAGCTCCACTGCTTGCATGTGACTGGCCTGTTTTGAAACTCCACCGCTTGCGTACGATTGGCCCGCTTGCCCTGTGGATCCCTGACCATCGAAGGCAGACTCATTTTAAACACATGATTGACTGAAACCCCCCTGCTTGAGGACTGAACCCTTTTATCTCTGCTATTTACAGGCTGAAAATGTGTGTAATCTGCTCGCTAAAAACACAAGAGCACGCGTGGCTAGCCACAAGTAAATATGAGATAATTGGGACAACATTCGCAGAGCAGGTTATTGGTTTATGACAAGCTGCTTGTAACAGTTTGAATACAGAGATTTTGTTTTGCTGTAGATTTTGTAATGAGCCAATGAGAGCAGTCCATGTGATCAAAAGAGCCAATGAGAATTCTGTACAACTCAACACAGCAGCTATTCAGCTGGAGGATAAAGATCAACGGCCAAATATTTAAATATGTATTCAATAAATTTTCTTTCCCTAATGTCCAACAGACTTCATCACACAGAACCAGCTCATTCAAATATTCGGAATAATAGAAAGATTTTAATCTGAGGAAAGAGTGTGCATGCTTGCTTTGTTTCAAAAGTCTCTAAAACACTCGCTTGTGAAATAAAAACAAGAACCAGGAAACCGCGCAGGAGAAAAATGCCAAGACCAGTGCTAATTCTCACGGCTTAATGTGAGGCCCTTGATTGAAGGGGCTCAGTGTGTATTTGCATAAACGGATTAAGAAACAGCAAGGCTACCGTGTCACAAACAACCATTCATAAACAGAAGCCAAAAGCACATCGCTTTCATAAAACATGTTTCACTTTGGGTGAGTCTGTACGGGGGCCCTGGGATGAGAATGTTACTGAGACTTAAAACTGTTTCTCTGCAGACTTACGAAAGATCCCTCTAAGTATGCAATGTGCATGTCCCCGTAACTATGCAATGTAAATGCCCCTGTAAGTATGCAATATATATGTCACTGTAAGTATGCAATGTAATTGTCCCCGTAAGTATGCAATGTAAATGTCCCTGTACATATGCAATGTATATGTCCCTGTAAGTATGCAATGTATATGTCACAGTAAGAATGCAATGTAAACGTGTCTGTAAGTATGCAATGTAAATGTGGCTGTATGTATGCAATATATATGTCGCTGTAAGTATGCAATGTATATGTCCCCATAAGTATGCAATGTAAATGTCGCTGTAAGTATGCAATAAAAATGTGCCTGTAAGTATGCAATGTAATTATGAGTGAAATAATCAGTGACTTTTTCCTAAATATTATTATTTAGAATATTTATGATGCTTTTTTAGAGGACAGCCACCTAGTGGAGGAGAGAAGTCCAACACCCTGAGGCTTCAGCCTGAAGACATTTAACCATCAGGCTGACAGGAAACGGGTCAGATAATTACTGCAATACTATTCTGACATTTCAAACAGCAAGCTTTTTCCCTCTCTTACTCTCTGTCCCCTCTCTACCCATCTTCTCTCCCATCCCTCCCCACTACTTTCTCCCTCTCTCTCCCCTCCCCTGTCCTCTCTATCTTTGCCTCTTTGTCTAATCTCTCTCTCTCTCTCTGTCTCTCTCCCTCTCTCTCCTCTCTTCATCTCCCCTTCCCTGTCTCTCTCCCCTCTCCTCTCTCTATCTCCCCTTCCCTCTCTCTCCCCTCTCCTCTACGCTCTCTCCTCTCTCCATCTCCCCTTTCCTTGTCTCTCTCCTCTCTCTCTCTCTCTCCATCTCCCCTTCCCTGTCTCTCTCTCTCTCCCCTCTCTCTCTCTCTCTCTCTCTCTCTCTCTCTCTCTCTCTCTCTCCGCTGGAGTATGCTAATTCGATGTGACAATCTCCTCACACACCTCCCTGTGCTCTAATTATGGGCTGGGCCACTCGGGGAGCCGTCAGTGCCCAGCGATTCGCTCCTCAAGCACTCAATTACCCCTGCCCTGTCAGCGCTGCCGTCAGCCGGGACAATTAGGCCCGCCCACGTGACCGAGAGCAGGAAGCCAGGCCCGCCGCGACAAGCAAGCACACTCCCCTCTTCTTTCTCCTCTTCTCTCTCTCCCTCAGTCTCTCGCTCTCTCCCTCCGTCTTCCATCGTTCTCTCTCCTCTCTCACCTCCACACCCTCTCATGCTCTTACTCACTCACTTTCCCCCCTCCTTCCTCTTTCTCTCCCTCCCTCTCTCACCCTGAATACATCTGTCT
>CM045892.1:45466067-45511067 GCA_025169545.1 Anguilla japonica | reverse complement strand
TAGGTAATGTTTTCCGGAATGTTCTCAGATGAATGTTCTTAGATTAATGTCCCAGAATGTTCTTGGATTAATGTTCTGAGATTAATGTTCCGGAATGTTCTTAGATTAATGGCAGCTGGTGAAATTAAGCAGCCTCTCTCCTGTAGCTGGATAAACTAGAAATAAACAGATTCTGTTTACAATAAAGAAACTGTTTACACATCTACACTTATTAAATATGCCTAATATGAAAGACATGAATGAATTATGCAAATCTAATGTGTGTTAGTCTGCTCTGTTTGGTTGGCGGACACAAAATTCAAGCGTGGAAATTCATCTGTGTAACAATTACCAGAATTCCCAAACACGGTTAGCACCTGTTCAGATGGGTCTGTCAGGACAAAGGTGAGGAGAGCGTTCACCTGCATGTGACCTGTCAGGTGACCTGACGCGCACGCACACACATTGTCGTGAGGGTGTCCTGCGTTTCCCCAGCACATGCCACACAGTCGTCAGGGTAACGGTGTGCGCCATTATAGCAGGGCAGGCGGTGACGGGCCTGGCTCACATGAGCACACTGCGTGGGGGAGGGGGGGGGGGGGGCGAGTGTTTTTTCGGGGGCTCACAGACCATATCGCAAGCGGCACAATCAGCCAACGCTCAAATATTTCCATTTCGCCGCCCCGAGAGCTTTCCGGAACATTACCCCCTCCCCCCCGCCCCCCCCTCCTCCGTGCGTCCGGCAGCCCATCATCGTCCGTGTTCCTGTCAGACTCACTGCAGGCGTAGTTCCACCGCTCCACCAGCGGGGGCAGTGTGAGGCTCTACGGCGACGCTGTCATACGGTAGGTAAGTACTTCAGAGCACAGCATTGCAGGGCGGCTTGACAAGCTTTTATCTGTAGATCTGCTCCTCTCGACAGCACCCACCGTCACCACGTTCAACATTTAAAGCATTTCGCAAAAACACTGTTATTCACAGCGACTCACACAGATTACATGTTTATACACAATCCATTTATACGGCCGGATATTTACCGAAGCTGTTCAGGTTTAAGTGCCTTTTTGCTCAAGGGTACAATGGCTGTGCCCCGGCCGGGAATCGATCTCGCAGCCTCTCAGTTACAAGCCCATTTCTCAAACCACGGTGCTACACCGCCGCGTTTACCGAATCTACTCCGGCCAAAATAAAATAAAATCAAAGACACCAGAAGAGACTGTTATAACTTTGCAGCAGTACAAGGTGCACTAATCTTATCATAAACACACAATATCTCACTTATAAAATGCACTAGAAAATCCCTTGACTGTCTATATCTGCATAATAAACATACAAGCAGGAAATAGAAGTCCTCATAATTCCACATTTCCATCTTTAAAAGGAATTAATAGGCTCTTATGGATGTATTTGTGGCCCTTTTCCCCTGACCTGTTATTGGATAGAAGGCCACACTGGGCAGGCAGACAAAGGCCATTTTTCAGCTACGTGATTGGTCCATCAGATTGGGGGCAGGGCTCAACCGCTATGGCTACCCCTTGGGGGCGGGGTCAAGGCAAGGAAACTGTATTCACGACCTCCAATGGTGACGCAGAAAGCCCCATAGTGACGGCCAATCACCGCACTCCAACCCTGAAGGTGCCATTAATGAATTTCCTCGCCGTAGGCCAAAGTGCAGCAGCGCCGGAATGAAATAGGAACTGAAACAAAGAGGTGACTCCCCACTGCTCCCCCCCAAAGTGCCATTACTAAATTAAAGCCTAATTACCGCTCGTTAGAGCCCCGAGTCTCCTTTCTCTCATGAGCTAATCGCTGGGAAACCGAAGCACTGAAGACGGCGAGAGAGACAGCTCGTCAGACCTGAAGGTAATCACATGAAAGAAACACATTCATTAGGTCACATCCTGGCCTGCCTATTCAACTAACAACGGTGGAGAGGACGGCTATGCAGTGCAGTGTGTGTGTGTGTGCCTGTGTGTGTGTGTGTGTGTGTGTGTAGGTGTGCGTGTGTATGTGTGTGTATGAGTGTATAAGTGCGTTTCTGTGTGTGTATGAGTGTATAAGTGTGTGTGTGTGTGAGTGTGTGTGTATGAGTGTATAAGTGTGTGTGTGTGTGTGTATGAGTGTATAAGTGTGTGTGTGTGTGTGTGTGTGTGTATGAGTGTATAAGTGTGTGTGTGTGTGTATGAGTGTATAAGTGTGTGTGTGCGTGTGTATGAGTGCATAAGTGTGTGTGTGTGTGTGTATGAACGTATAAGTGTGTGTGTGTGTGTGTATGAGTGTATAAGTGTGTGTGTATGTGTGTATGAGGTAAGTGTCCTTGAGCCAGCTCTTTAATGGAGTGATATTTCAGGGCTGAGTGTAATAACACGCTTCATGCTCACGGGTCTGCTGCTTCACTGCAGCCTAACGGGCAGCTGACACATCCAATCAGCAGCCGGTCTGCTGCTTCAGTGCAGCCTAACAGCCAGCTGACGCATCCAATCAGCAGCTGGTCTGCTGCTTCAGTGCAGCCTAACGGGCAGCTGACACATCCAATCAGCAGCCGGTCTGCTGCTTCAGTGCAGCCTAACGGGCAGCTGACACATCCAATCAGCAGCCGGTCTGCTGCTTCAGTGCAGCCTAACGGGCAGCTGACGCATCCAATCAGCAGCCGGCTGTGTAATGAGAGCTGGCACGCATTGGCCTGTCCGCTGTTCATCTGGGGCTGACTGTGCCCCGAAATCCCGCCTCTCAGCGTACAGGAACCCCCTCTGCACCTTTAGATCCCCCTGGGGGGAGGAGTCAGGACAGTATGAAGCTCCACCCCCCACCCCAAGTGCATACGCCATGGGGCACATTATCAAACATGCCAAACTGCCGGACACTGCCATCAGCGTTCACTGCAATTCCACCACTGGCTTCAAATATCCCTGCGTCCAGCCCTCAATCTAGCACCACACCACACACACACACACACACACACACGCACACACAGTGAACAGCCAACCCGCTGTTCAGCTCCAATACGGGGCCCTGCAACACCCATAAAAAAAAAATCAAAACCCCACAAATCGACTCACTGATTCTCTCCAATAATGTACAACAACACATTATACCCGTTTTTCAGCGGTGGGTAAATACTCTGAGAGGGAAAAACAGAGCGCTGTGAAATATGTCACTTCACCAACGCTCCGGTTACCACCGTGACGGAGCCGCGCGGTGGGGGTTTCGCTAAATTAGGCCGTCGTAAAAAGTATCCCGTTTTATGGGACGGCGCGCTATTAATATCCAGATGACGAGTTTACGGCTTTTCCCGTAAATCTTAATTACGTCCGTGTTTGCCGGGGATGAGCCATTGTCACGGACCAGCGGTGGGAATCGGCAACAAACGCTGACTGTTGCAAATGTGTTTGAATTCCGCGAGTCTATCAAAATTAAAATCTATTAAAGGCAATTAAGTGGGGGCGGCCTCGGGTTATGGGACAATCAGTCTGGGGGTTTATGGGGCCTGTGGGCAGCGGAGCGGAGCTCCGCCCCCCCTCCCCCCCCCACCCCCTCACACCAGACAAACGAGCGCCGCCATTTCCCTTCTGCGCGGGCCCTTACCGCCAACGTGCCACCGAACCGAAGCACAGTAACGAGCTGAATGGAGAGCGGGGGGGCAGTTCTGCACAGGACCACAGGAGGAGAGGCTGAGCCAAGGACAGCACTCCCCCCCCCCCCACACACACACACACACACGCATACATATACATACACACACACACACACACACACACACACACACACACACACACACACACACACACACACATACACACACACACACACACACACACATATACACACATACACACACACACACACATATACATATACATACACATACACATATACATACATATACACACACACACACACACACACACACACACATATACATATACATACACACACACACGCATACATATACATACACACGCACACACACACACACGCACACATATACATACACACACACACACACACATACACACACACACATACATATACATACACACATACACACACATATACACACACACACACACATACTGTACACATACATACACACACACACACATGCAAACACACACCAATCAGGCAAGAGAGAGACTGAGCATCAATCGGGTGAGAGAACGAGAGACTGTGCACCAATCAGGTGAGACAAACTAAGCACCAATCAGGTGAGAGAGAGAACATGCTTTGTGGGGTCTGGAGTCACAACACAAAACAACACCTCCTGGCCCAGGACAAACACAGCAGAACAGTCACTAAAGCTACTTAAAAAGGGAGAGGATCTGGCCCCTACTGGGTAACCACTCAGAGCAGTATGCCAACAGTGGCTTTCTCCAGATCACTCACCCTTTAAATGAGCTTTGCCTTTTTAAGACGGTCTAGAAGCCTGGGACCGCATTATCCATCGTGTTTAAGAATGTCGCCCAGAGGTGACACTTCAACGGCGGAGTGAGAATAATTGGGGGATGAAGACCGAGGAGGAATTATGAAAGAGGGAGGAAAAGAGATAGCATAAATGATAAAAGGGTGGAGCCAGGCAAAAAAAAAAGGGAGACCAGTGAAAACTACAGCTAATTAAAACACTCGGATAATAAGTTCATAGCACTGCGCGTCTATCAGGTCGCCCCTGGTTAACTGAGCAAGCTGGCATTTTGTAAAAAGCTACGCTAATGGCTGGCACAGATGGAGGGAGACGGTCTACTGATAATTCACTTCCGCGCTCGTATGCGCATTAATACCCGTCTGCGTCTGTCCTCACGTGAACCCACGGCGGCGCAGTTTTACGCATCGGGCCGATGCGAAGAACGCCTTCAATCAGCCGAAATATCAATATTTCATACGCCGAGAGGCACCGAATGCGCAGCAAAACGAGCATGGCTTCCGTTAGCCATAAATCATCAGGACAAACTGACTTTCTCCTTATGCTGATGACAGAAGTGCACGTCAGGGTCCGTACAGCGCAGACAAACGCATCTCGTATCATGGGACGTTATATAATAAGGGCTCTACGTCTGAGAAGTCATTTAAACATCGTCTGTTTCCTGCATTCACGATCATCAGTTACTGCAACTGATCTGGCATTGACTGGATGCGTGTTTACTGACGTACATGTTGGGCTAGCCAGTTCCAGTCTGGGATAAGGGAGGGGGGGGTGAAGATTACATGAAAGTTATTACTGCAGATTTGTGTATTAAATCTCATGGCAGAACAGACAGGCTGGAGGAATCGGGGAGGCATTATTATGACAGGCGACAGACAGCCGGAGCATCTCTGCGATCTCCGTGTGGCTCACTCAGATCTGTGTACAGGTACAGCCCCCCCCCCCCCCTTCATAAACATACCATCACCTTTTAATGTTGTGATAGTGCTGGCGATGAACACTACTGTAATGGTTGGATGGGAGTTAAATGTGTCACTCTTGTTTGCTAAGGCTGTGACGGTCCTGTTGGACTGCATTATTGCAGCTGGTTGTTTTAGATCTGGTTGTGGTACTGGCAGTTGGTAGACACGGTGATGCTGAGTTGTTATGCTGACATTGATTTCATATAGTCCATTATGTTAAAAAAATAACTGTAAATAACTAAAAATGCAGTGGTGAAAAGGAGAGAGCAATCTCTCTGTATAAAGACATAGTGTGTCAGTATTCTCTACAAGAAATAAGCGTAGCGGCCTGGACATCATTGACTTGTAATTAAATTAACTCCTCACACTGTCAGTACAATCTGGCACTGACACAAACGCTGGGTCAACAGTCTCTGCTGAAATGGGCTTAAGGTAATTGACACTTAAGCTGAGTGTGTAACCAGAATCCCCAGCTTAGCAGGTAATGATTCCAAGTCCGCTCCGATTGGCCGGCTGCAGATGACATCACAGCCGGGCGATGAGTCAGGCATGCAGAACAGGGCTGGAAACCCAGAGAAACCCGAGCAGCGTTGCCACGACGCCAGCCTCCTGCTGGCTCCAGTCAGCCAATCAGCCGGATTTGTTTCCCCCGACGAGCCAATTGGGCGACAGCCTGGGCGGTGGAGAGCAAACATGTGCTGCTAAATACAAGCTTTTTTTAAAATGTGTGCTCAGAGGCAGTCATTCGCTGGCTCTCTGAATAACAATCAGTGTCCAGCTGCATCCTATTACATGTTTGACAACCTGAATGAGACACCCTGCTCAGTGACTGCTGTCAAGCCTGATTTATGAAGGCTATAGTCTGCTGATAAACGCTCAGTAAACATGGAAAACCATTCCAGAAGGATTTTTAATGCAGTGTTGGTTCTGGTGCAATCGGTGAGCACTGCCAAAGCGTTTAAATTTGATTTGAAATGTTTTGAACACAAAGACTTGATTTCAGCAACATGAGCAGTCGAGATCCCACCAATCACCCTGCGAATGCGTTAATGAAAACTAAGATACGTTTGTTCTTCTAAAGGGGTGACATATGACATGACTGATAAATTTGTCATAGATTTGATATGGCCTTACTCAAACCAACAAAGGACAAACCTTCTATCACACTTTCACACACGTTCTCATGTATGCACGCATGCACAGTAACACACGCATGTGGACACACACACATACACTCGTGCGCACACACACACATACAGAGATGAACACGCACGTGGACGAGCACAGACGCGCGACCGGTGGAAATGAGGGAAGGGCAGAGATTCACGCAGGAAGTCAAAGACCCAAGCTGCAGGAGAGACATCCTGTTCCCCTCAAACAGTTTAGTCCCGGGACCTCCCCAAAAGCCGCGTAAACGCTCCCCGTAATGTTCCAGAACGCTGCGGAAAGAAAGAAAAACATTCAGTATTGCAGCAGAAAAGCTCCTCTTTTAAAAAACTCCTCCCGCACTGCAGACACTGACTCTGGAAATATTCACTTGGCTGGTGATGAAGCAAAAACACAACTGATTACAGAGAGCATGAATATGATTTGCGCTAAGGTTATTAAACCAATATCATTATCAAGGTTATTAAACCACTTATTGTTGAGTTTTATCATAATACACATTATCTGCCATTTGCCAAAAATTTTGAGGATTTAATGACTGTTTAATTGTGAGGTCTGAGCTGAATGTTAACATTATGGTTGCGTTGAGCTCAGCAGGGGAATTGCGATTGGATCCAGATCCCTGCACACATCTCACAGACAAGCAGGGAAATCTCTGACCAGCCAAAATACACTGGCAATGCAAAATGTGTTTCAATAATCACCACTACCTCACCCCCATCCCCAGAACTACCCCATACCTCACCCCCATCCCCAGAACTACCCCATACCTTACACCCATACAACTGTCCTATAATTCACCTGTCTCCCCCCTTACCAGCGGGGACAGGGTGGGAGAACTTGCCGAGCGACAGTAAATTGCACACGCACACTGTACACATGTACAGAGATCACACTAATCCAATACCCATAAATCAGCTCTGGGGGGGGGGGGGGGGGGTCACTGAGTTATCTGTGCTTTCAGATAGCACGCAAGTGAACACACACACAATCACAGACTCTCATACATGCACAGGTGCACAGAGACACACACACACACTCCCTCTTTCTCTCTCTCATACACTCATACAGACACACACACATACATTCCCTCTCTCTTTCTCTCTCATACACACACACACACCCACACACAAATTGTTCTGTATAGTTCTTGGCTGAGCTCATAAATTGAGGTGCAGTTTATCATTCACTATCATTCAGCTCCAGTTTTTCTTTTTTTTTTACCTCAGACTTCGCTGCCATGCTGAGACTATGAGCTCTCAGTAAGATTACCCGCCACAGAACAGAGCACACGCACGCGTATCCTGTCAGTGCACAGCCAGCTCCGCCATGTTTCAGATGCATTGTGGGAAAATTAAGAGTGCAAGGGCACCTGGCATCGGGGGTCCCCACAACACCTTTGGGGCGTCGTGCGACTTGGACGCCGCAGCACACCATGCGTCGCTGAAAGAGCATCAGTCCTACTACGCTCCGGTCGTGCGTCGCTTATGAACACGCACACGCGTGCACTCAAAGGCACCCGCCTGCCAGACACGCATCGCTAGCGTGCCTCTGCGTTTAGCGTGTGCAGTGAAACAAGCCGTGAATCACGGTGAACAGTCTGCTTGTTTTCCCTTCCCTGCTAATGCTAATCAACTGCCTGCTAGGAGTGCACACCAGACAGACAGACAGAGCTGCAGAGTGCTGGTAAACACTGCTTGAATATATAGATAGTGCTGGAACTACGGAATCGTCTTTTTGGGGCTTAATTCACACTTCTCTCTGAGCTCTGGAAATTCTACAATAAATACAGAAGAGGGGTGTCTCCAGAGGGCTGCCCTGAGCTGAGGGCCAATCACAACAGCCTGCAGCGTCAGCCAATCACTGGAGGGGAACCAGCAGGGGGGGATCATCCGAACTGGCTTGACAGTTATCAGCACCCATTAGCCCCTGAGTACTACGGTTCCGTGGTCCTGAACCGCCTCCAACACAAACTGATTCCTTGGGCAGCGTCTCTGGCAGCAGCGCGGCCACGGTTTGTTTCTGTTTGCTTTTTAACCCCGCTAATTCCACGCTTTAAACTCGGCCATGTCACGGTTGTTGTATTACACAGACCCAGCTCAGGCCAAATGACTATGGTGCCCGGATGAAGACTGCGTCGGTGACAACGTTGTTCGTTTGTTAATAAAGATTGCGTTGATTAAAATGCTGCTCTTTCATGAATAAATCTCTGTGGCTCACTGAAATTGAAAGTTTCTCCCCCAGAAACAACTTAAGTGGACATTATGGCAACGCTCATGTATCATTAATGCAGGTTATGTATTTGTTAAAATCAAAACATTACTGGCTCCAATGCAATCCATGGTTCACTCGCCTACAAAACTGTGACCTCAGCTCTTGTTTACGTTTTTAAATCTATCATGGCTTGGCTTGATCTATTATCGGACTGTTCGTCTGAACACCTTAAATAAAACGGCGTTAATCAAAGTTTATGTCGAAACAGTCCATGCTACAGCCTACTTATACACGAGTGAAAGGCCGGAATAAACCAGTTTTTACAAACGCGAGAGAGAGACGGCCATGGCCTGATGAACTGCCTGTCGTTAAAACGGAGCAAACCAATAATACAGTTTTCTTGTAAACGAGACAGAAAGTCAGTCACCATAGTCTTACCTCCTGATTGCTTCTGACATCGCGTTTCCTGAGTAGAGGTCGAAATGTACTTCAAACACCGGAAGAAAACGCCGAGTCCCCGAGGCCATGTTGTACTCCTCTCGGTTCAAGGAATAGACATCGCAGGTGTATTATTTAAGAGCTTGTCAACACGGACTGCCAAAGCCTCCATTTCTGCTCCGGTGCGCAGAGAAATCGTGGGATCGCCCTACCACGCGGAAATCATAGGCAATCAAATTCTAACCAATAAACAGGTATAACGTGGCCGGCCACAGCATGGACACAAACCGGGTCATCCATAGCATGCGTCTCTAGGCTGCGGATCTCTAAAACACTCAGATACAGAGATAGTGGGACACGCATTGTGGTAGTATGTAGATACAATTTCTTCCACATAAAACAAAAAATGTTAGTTTAAATAGCCCAAATAAATAAACCGTTCTTGTTAATAATAACAATAATAGTTTTTTATTTATTTAAACTGACATGTTTGTTAAGCTTTATTTTGTTAAGTTAAATTAAACGCAGGCATAAGCTTTAGAAAATGTGAAATCACAGACTGAACAGCTGTTTAAACACAAAACTGCGGCCCCGCATAAACCCATCTATATGCGCCGGGCACTGGATCCGTAGATGGATGTGGACACCCTGCCACCGTCAGCCCACCCAGATACGCAACTGCTCAGAAGGCAGATCAAGCTCTTGAACCGCTGCACAGCCTCGCGTGATTTAGAACTCTGACTGAGCAGCGCGTGTCGGCTTGTATGCGATAACGTGCGCTGTGATTTGGTTCTGATTTTGCAGCACGCAACCCTAGTTTTCCACTGGGTTAAGAAGACGGCTCACACGCAAACCAACGTCACTCACAGATTCATCAAGTATAAAATATGTGATTAAACATAAGCCGTACACTGTAGATTTTTATGGTTTCTACACCATAGGCCAAACTGTATTGTAAAAGGAACACTAACCCATCCCGTTACACATGCCCGCTTCCATTCCTTAGATGTAAATAAAATGGGGAAAATAAATAAATAAATTCATCCAGACTGAAGATAGCTCTGCACAGGATTTTAATAAATTTAGACACAGACTAGAAAAAACAGACAAAATGCATTTTGTATTAAAGAAAACAGTAACAACTAGCAACAGGTAGTTTCATTTATAAGCGTACATGTTTTTTTCTCCATTTATAAAATAGTGTCTTAACTATCCAATACCAAAGCTGAGGCAGGAGCTCTCTTGTGAGGTCTTTAAGAGTGTTACGTACAGTAGAAAACCAGAGATCTAAACATGACTCCGGGTAACATCGTCTACACCAATCGTCATGTCCTATGCGGTGAATGGTTAGAGACAGGGCTTTCGAGAACATTTTGCTTTGATTACATAGTCTTATGTAAACGATTACACGAGAAGAACATTGCTTATGTACAACTGTTATACATATTCACCTCAGTTATTCTCACATGGTCCTTTTAAGACCAGAAGAGCAGTTGCAGCCCTCCCCCCCCCCCCCCCCCCCATCCCCCCCATCCATCCAGCTCATTATGCAGGTATGATATCCGGCAGGTGACAGAGCATGTGTCAAACACACTGTCCTCACAATGGACACATCCTCATCATCGTCATTATCATCGTCCTTTTACACTCCAACAATCTGGTCACATGTTTACTGCAGAGGTCCACATGTCTGACTCTATAACCCCTCCCCCCGGGGGGAGGGGTTATACAAGGAGGAGTGGTTAATAAAGTGGGAGGGGCAACGGAAAGAGGAGGAGCTATACAAAGGGAGAGGGGTTATAAAAGGCGGAGTTCGAGTGGCCAGTGGGGGATGTACAGTGTGCTTTCAGGTCCAGTGTTCCTCTCCAGCCCCGGAGCCTGTCCTGTAATTACAGGCTCTGTTAAACTTCGTCTTCGTTCCTCGTCTCTGTCTAAGAGCCGCTCTCTCGCCCCCTTTCACAGCTACTGAGCTTCAGGTAGCGACTCTGGAGAGCCACCATTTTAAAAATCGGACAGTGGTTAGTTCCCTGTTTGAGTCTGTTCCATCACGTCGAGAAAAAAAAAAAGCACTTCTTAAAATATCATAAAATTGTTTCAGTTGATCACTGTATCACATATACTGTATGCACACACAGTTATACAGTACATACATATGCATACATGTACATGTACACACACATATGCACATATATATTTATGTCTGTTTGTCCAAAAAGAAGGCTGAGGTTTCTGTTAGAACTATGTACAACCTGTTATTGTATAAACCTTTTTCCGACGTCCCCAGAATGACTGTTTTCGGCAGGTGAACACACAGCGCCAGGGCAGGGCAGGTCAGGGCAGGGCAGGAGGCTCTGGGTCGCGTGAACCGCACCCAGCCGCTGACCCGTGTGCGAGCGCTCTGGAGAGAACGCTCCAACGGACCAGGTTAGCGACACCGGCGCGGGCGCTAATGGGTCGTTGCTAAGTAACGCTAGTGAAGCGGAATGTTGTGTTCTCAGCACTCTGGCTGTGCGGCGTAATGAGCTGCGCCCGCCAGCCGCCAAGCTCTACGGCGCCCTCCAGCAGCCGACCGCGGCTACGGCACCGGCGCGCGGACCAGGTGACGACGTTTTACGGCGGAATGGCGGCGTCCGCGTCGCGGGCGTGACCCGTTTCCTCCTGAGCACCCAGCTGCACTTCCTCTG
Source organism: Anguilla japonica (assembly GCA_025169545.1). NCBI lineage: Eukaryota > Metazoa > Chordata > Actinopteri > Anguilliformes > Anguillidae > Anguilla > Anguilla japonica. The sequence continues at coordinate 45,499,206 of CM045892.1, read as the reverse complement.
CTGTTCCAGCACTGACACTGACTGGGTCACGTGACCCCGGCCACGCCCTAAACACAGGAAGGGGAATAATGAGGTCACATTCCGAAGTGCTACAGTGTTGCTGCAGCCCGGTCCAGAGTACAGGTGCGTTCAGGTGCGTTCAGGCGCGTTCAGGTGCGTGAGTGTAAGGCTGTCAGTGCGCTCTAGAATCTACCATCAGAACGGACAGAACACCAACACCAGCACAATACCACAGTGATGCCCATATCCACCAGTCCACCTCCAGCAGCGAAGGCACTGTGCACCAGCAGATCCACACACTTGGGTCCTTAAAGCATTCAATGCGCGGATTGTTCCAGGGAAAAAATGGGTGTGTTATGTACATAGGAATGGCAGAGGAAATATAGTGTCTTTTCAGAAAGATTTTCAAAGCGCGTCCAGTGTAGAACTCATGCAGGCCCGGTTCGAATCGGGCTGCTCCTCGACCAGGGGAGCCAGTGTCAGTTACTCCCCATTACACAGCCGAATTCTGCCTGTAGCTGTCTGTAGCTGTCTGTCTGTCCTCCCCCAGCACAGGTCAGGTGATCCTCCCTCACCTGGCTGCTCTCTGGGGGGGGGGGCAGGAGTGCGGGGGGAGGGCGGGCCACAGTGCTGGGGAAGTATTCGGCTTTCAGAGAGATCAGAACTTCATGCAGAGTCTGGAGATGAGCTGCCCTGAAAACCTGGAGCAGGCACAGCAACACGGAGGAGTGAGAGCAGTCACATGACCCGCTACACGCCTATTACACACAACACGCTACACACCTTTTACACACAACACGCTACACGCCCATTACATACAACACGCTACACACCTTTTACACACAACACGCTACACGCCTATTACACACAACATGCTACACGCCTATTACACACAACCCGCTACACGCCTTTTACACACAACACGCTACACGCCTTTTACACACAACACGCTATGCACATCTTATGCAAAACACACTACACGCCTCTTACAACACGCAACACACATCTTACACAAACATGTTACGAGACTCTTACACATATAACACACATCTCACGCAGAACACGCTTCAAGCTTCTTACACACATAACACGTTATACACATCTCACATAACACACTACTCACATCTTACACAGAACAGGCTAGGCACATCTTACACACAGGCAGACACAGGCACACACACATAGCCACGGAAGTGTTTGTCATTAGCCGTGTAGTAAGAGTTATTCCCATATTCTGTAATAGCGCCGCAGAAGTGCTACGCTGTGCTAACAGAAGCAGGCTTTAGCGTGGGCCGCTAATTATGTGGTTGGCTGTGCGGTACAGAATGTGCGCTGTCAGAGGAACAGCTTTAACCTTTACTGAGCTCTGCCAAGAGGCTCCTCTTCACACCCAATCCCAGCCCAGCACCTGCACAGCTCCCAGCAGCCCTCATGTGCAACTTCAGAGCCTGGCACCGGCTATCGCACACACACACACACACACACACACACATACACGCAGTCACACACTACACACACACACACACACAGTCACACAGTCACACACTACACACTACACACACACACACACACACATACACACAGTCACACTCACACACTACACACACACATGCACACACATACTTGTTTTTATCACATCATGAGGACACGCACATGCGCACACACACACACACACATACTTGTTTTTATCACATCATGAGGACACGTACATGCGCACACACATAAACACACACACACACACACATATGCACACATAGAGCCTACCTTTCCTGTTCACTGATTGGAGTAGAGTGCTGGCGTGGCATTCTGTGGGCGGGGCTATAATGTTCTCCTTGTAAGAAGTAAAAAGCGGAAATCCATGGTTCTGTACATAAGAGCTGGGTCAGTCAAACTCCGCCCTGCAGGGTTTGGGGGTCAACCCCAGGCCAGCATTCTGTTCTTTGGGGGGGGGGGGTGGGGGGTGGGGGGCGCGGGGGCGCGGGGCAGGGTTCGCATGGAGAGCACCCCCACCCCCCTTTTTTTTCCTATTTTTTAAAAAACGTTTTCTTATACAAATCCATGCGTCAGAAAAGTGGAGTCTTACACCGTAGAAAGCTCACAAAGTGCTTGGGCGCGGAGGAGTCCCTCTAATAAATGACCTCGTACACGGTGGCCTTCTTGTCCCCCGAGCCGGTGACGATGTATTTGTCATCCACAGAGATGTCGCAGCTCAGGACCGAGGAAGACTCCTTCGACTGCGGGGAAACAGAAGGGAAATATTTCAGACACGCGGAGGAGGGGAGGAGGGGAGGAGGGGTGGAGGGGGAACGAGGACAGAAAAATAAATAACGTCTGTGTTTGCTTCTCTTCTTCATTTCAAAGGGCCTAACTAACAGCAGATGTTGGTGAGATACTCTCTCCTGCGCTTCCAGAAATATCTGCTTAAACAGAAATATGTGCTTTAACAGAAATATCTGCTTGAACAAAAATATCTGCTTCAATAGATATATCTACTTTAACAGAAATACCTGCTTCAATAAAAATATCTGCTTAAACAGAGATATGTGCTTCAATAGAAATATCTACTTTAATATAAATATTTGCTTCAATAAAAATCTTCTTTAACATAAATATTTACTTTAATATAAATATTTCCTTAAACAGAAATATCTGTATTAACAGAAATATCTGCTTTAATAGAAATATCTGCTTTAATAGAAATATCTGCTTAAACCAAAATACTGTAACTGCATTAGCAAATATCTGCCTTAATAGAAATAGCCTCTTTAACAGAAATATCTGCTTAAATGAAAATACTGTAACTGCATTAACAGAAATACTGCTTTAATGGAAATATCTGCTCAAACAGAAATGTCTGTTTTAACAGTAATATCTGTTTTAAATAAAATATCGTCTCTAGTGGCAGTGTCTGATTAAAGAAATGATTTTCTCAGTTCTGGCCTCTGAGTAAACTCCAGCCAATCACAGCCGACCGGGTTTCTGTTGGAATGGTGTGACCTATTCTCAGCTCCACGGAACCAGAACGCAGAACATCCCAGTTCATCCTCTCACTCACTCACCCACCCACCCACCCACCCACCCACCCACCACTCACTCACTCACTCACACTCACTCACTCACTCACACACTCACCCACCACTCACAGCCACTCACTCACTCACTCACTCACTCACTCACTCACTCACCACCCACCCACTCACTCACTCACTCACTCACTCACTCACTCACTCACTCACTCACTCACTCACCCACCCACCCACCCACCTCACTCATTCGAGTTGTTTTTATGAACAGAGTCACCCTCTCTGGTCAGTGCTGAGTGAGACAGACAGGCAGACAGGCAGGCAGACAGGCAGATAGACGGACAGGCTGAGGGCTGGTTGAGGCGTTGTGTTTGTAAGTCTGATCTGATGTCAGATCATTGGCCAGCGCTGCTTCTGCCAACGACGCCGCATGCATTATGAACAGAGGTCACACGTCCAAAGGCAGAGCTGTCATCTATAATTAATCTCCCGCGAGATAACGAGCCACAGAGCCTCTCCGGGAGATAACGGACACGCCGCCGGGGGGACAGGGCCGCGGCGCGGTCACATGACCACCGAAACCCCCTCTGATCTGGTCTCTCCGCTATGATGTCATCTTATCTGCCCTCAGCAAGCGTCAAGAAATGCAGACCCCCCTCGCCAGCACCCGGCTACCTGCCAACAGCTTACCTGGAACACGCTGTCCACAGAGTGACAGCGACTCCTACCTGGAATACACTGTCTCTACGGTAACCTGAGCCGGTCTGGAATATACCGTCTCTCTAGTGACCTGTTTTTACCTGGAATATACTGTCTCTATAGTGACCTGTTTTTACCTGGAATATACCGTCTCTATAGTGACCTGTTTTTACCTGGAATATACTGTCTCTATAGTGACCTGTTTTTACCTGGAATATACTGTCTCTATAGAGACCTGTTTTTACCTGGAATATACTGTCTCTATAGTGACCTGTTATGGTAACCTATATGCTACCTGGAATATACTGTCTCTATAGTGACCTGTTTTACCTGGAATATACTGTCTCTATAGTGACCTGTTTTACCTGGAATATACTCGTCTCTATAGTGACATGTTCCTGCCTGTAATACACTGTCTCCATAGAGACCTGTTCTTACCTGGAATATACTGGCTCTATGGTGACCTGCTCTTACCTGGAATATACTGGTAGAGACCTGTTCTTACCTGGAATATACTGGCTCCATAAGGTGTTCTCCAGGCATTCAGTAGGTTGTCTTTTCCAGTGCTCACAAACCATTTACCTGAAATATTAAAACACACATTTACCTGCAGAATTAAAAACATACATTTACCTGGATTATTAAACCCCATGGCTTTACCTGCATAATTAAAACAAGTCTGACAACGCAGCATGTAGCCAGTAACCTCACTTAATAAACTGAGCAATTCACAACACAGACACAGCTACAAATTTTCAGGCCAGAGCCACATATATTGGGAGGCCCCCCCCCCCGCAATATATTTTGTCATAAATCAAAAATAGTTCCATCCCCCATTCCCCCTATTGGTGCCCCTGAGACACAAACCAAGCTGCTTTTGTTCTTTTTTTAATCATCATGTAGGAAGGTGCACCACAGCTTGTGCTTTCATCAAATAAATTATGTTACTGCGGAAAACGTCCCCTGTCTTGTTTTTAAATAATATCACACACTGTTTGCCCTCGCTGTTTCCATTTATCGAAAGCAATTATTTTGCCGTAGCCTGTTTCCGCTTACTCATTTGGAGAAGTGCACCTTCATTTTCAGGGGCTGGAATGCAGCTGCTATCTTTTCGTCCGAGGTATTCCAGTCTAATTTTTCGTAATGTCACATTCAAAGTTTGCCGTAAAAAAAAAGCCTGTTATTCAGGATGACAGCGGAACTAAACTGAACGTGCTTTTCATTCGCTGCATTCCAGGTCGATGTTTCAGTGGGGGGGGGGGGATGTGCTAGAGCACGTTTCTACAGATGCTAGCATTCCCAGAGATGTGTACTGGGGGCGGGGGGGGGGATCTTGAAACAACTTCAAAGAGCATTATTTATTTATTTATTTATTTATTAGTGTTCTTGCGAGCAGCTACTATAAATATTTACGCCTGTATGTTTCACCGCTGTTTTTAGCTGAAACGTGCTAGAGCATGTCACTTCCTTGCAGATTTATATTACAATTCTGTAGTCACTTCCTTTTATCTTTACGGGGATGATTAGAGGGACTCATCTTTACCCCTGTGGGTGAAAGTGGGGAGTCTGAGCCCCACTACCCTTCACCAAAACCTCACTTCCTGTTCCTGTCTAAGCAGAGACGGGAGGCACTTCCTGCCAGCTCTGGGTTTACCTCCACACAAAGGCAGGGGGCGCTACTCGGACATGGGGGTGGTGGGACAGACCTGCCCCCCACTGCCAACCTGTTCATCATCATCACTGTAATGGGGCAGGGCTCAGACTCTTTCCCACTGCCAATCACTCCATCATCATTGAAAGGGGGCGGGGTTTGGACTCTTAGCCACTGCCAATCACTCCATCATCACTGTAAGGGGGCGAGGCTTGGACTCTTACCACAGTGGGCGAACTTGAGGGAGAGAACGCAGCTCTCGTGCAGGTGTAGCTGGTACTTGTCGGGTTTGGTGACGTGAAGAACCTCCACATTGCTGTTCTCCATCCCCACGGCCAGCCACTCCCCGGTGGGACAGTACCCCAGAGAGAAGATCTGAAAGGGGGCCACAATCATCACACGGCTCAGGATGGGTGTAGGTGCACAGGTGGATACAGGCTCTGTTGGGTGTAGGGTGGGTGTAGGTCACAGGTGGGTGGAGGCTCTGTTGGGTGTAGGTACACAGGTGGGTGAAGGCTATGTTGGGTGGAGGCTGGGTGTAGGTGCACAGGTGGGTGGAGGCCGTACCTGTGAGGTGAAGTCGTGCTGTTGGAGCTGGCGACCCTCCCGCAGGTCCCAGGACCTCACAGTGTTGTCCAGACCTCCCGTCCACAGCTTAGTGCCGTCATTAGAAATATCAATACAGCTGGCCCCATCTGTGTGACCCTGGAACTGCCTGCAACACACACACACACACACACACACACACACACACACACACATGAAAATCAATACAACTGCTCCTGTTGTCTATGTAACCACTTGTGTAAGGGAAACATAGATATACACGTATAGATATACATGAGAACATAGATGTTCATGAGAACATAGATGTACATGAAAACATAGATGTACCTGAGAATATAGATGTATATTATAGATGTACATGAGAACATAGATATAAATGAGAGTATAGATACACATGGGAGCAGACTTGCTGAGGGGCCAGGCGGTCCTGTAGCGGGCCGGCCTCACCTGACCAGGGTCTGGTTGTGCAGGTCCCAGACGGCGATGTTGCCATCGCTGCAGCAGGAGAAGCAGACCTTGGAGTCGGGGCTGATGGCGAGGGCGTAGCAGGCGGGGGCGGAGGAGGTGAGCTCCGCCTTGATGCGGGGGGTGGGGGCCGCCAGGTCCCAGATGGACAGCGTGCTGGCCTCCCCCCCCACGATCAGGGTGCGCCCGTCTGGGAGGAGCCGACAGGAACGGATGTAGTTATCCCTGTTCTGTGGAGGGAGAGAGAGAGGGAGAGAGGGGGAGGGAGAGAGGGAGAGAGAGGGGGAGAGAGGGGGAAAGGGGATAGAGAGAGAGCGAGGGAGAGGGAAAGAGAGAGCGAGAGAGAGAGAGGGGGAGGGGAGGAGAGAGAGAGAGAGGGAGAGAGGGAGAGAGAGAGAGAGAGAGAGAGGGAGAGAGAGAGGGAGAGAGGGGGAGAGAGAGAGAGAGAGAGAGGGAGAGGGAGAGAGCGAGAGAGAGAGAGAGAGAGGAGAGAGAGATAGAGGGAGAGAAAGAGAGAGACCATCAGCCTATTAAAGAAACAGCGCTGTGCTTAAACAGGGCGAGGGGCTATTGCTAGCTCAGAAAAACACAGCTTACACAGGAATGAGGACAGACTGCTGTGTTAGGAAGACTTGCGAGCCTTTAACGGTATATGACAGTATGTGGAGTGATGGAGAGGGAGAAGGTAGACAAAAAAAACACTCAAGCACACACACACAGCACACACACAAAAACATATTGCAGAGAAGGAATTTGAACAGTTAACCTGGTAAAATAAATAACTAATTAAATCATACTTCCCAAAAAACTTTTAAGCATAAATTGAAAAGTTTTTTCAGTATGAACTCAAAAAAGGCAAAATAATTAAATAAATAAATAAAAAATTCAAGCCTTGTTTCCTCAAACTTGTGTCAACAGTACTTTCCGCCACAGACTGTTAATTAAGATTAGTGCTCATAGTGCTTAAATTATAGTTTTGGAAAATACATGAAAATGAAATAATTACATGATAATCAGGCATCCGGAGAGCAATACATCAACAGAGCCTGTCATGTGACTTTCGAAAGCAAATCAGAATGCTCCCCTCTCACACTTCCCCTGGGCCCCTGCCTGATTGGACAGCCATATCTGATCTACGCCCATAATTGGGGAGAACAGTATAATTGGTGGTTTGACTCAAGAATGGCCATGTTTTCTCTTTATTTATTTAGCCATTTTACGGAAAGACACAGCTAAATGAAAATTTACCCATTAGTAAACAAGAGAAGGTCAGTTAAAATTAGCACAAAGCTCAGCTCAAAACGCTGCTGTGCCAGACAGGGCAGTTTAATTTCAGAACTGCCTGCTCGTTCCACGAAACGGCCCTGTTTACATTCCGCACCACTGTGATGTCATTCAACAGAGATGACGCTACCACGCCCACGTATCCACATTAAGGAAGACCAGTAATTTGCTTGAACATGATTATGATTCTTAGCCAGCAGCTTGTGCTAGATAACCTCCAGATTTAGCCCAGGTCAGTCCGACCGTGCGTGATGCCCGTGTAACGGTAAAGAGCACACTGGTAGCTAACGTTAGCTTCGTGAAGCTAAATCAAATCACACTGTAAGCTAGATACAGTTACATCTGCTCAGATCCAGACCGTTAGCCCCAGCATTAACATCTCTTACCTCTGAAATTACAGTACATTCTTGTAACATTACATAAGCAAACTACAGAATTCAGTATGAGTAATGCATATCATAAAATGGGGTTAGGAGGATTGGGGGTGAGGTCAGGGGTAGAGGGCAGGGCTAGTGTAGTGGAGGGGTTAGGAGCATTGGGGGTAAGGTTAGGGGTAGGAGGCAGGGCGGGGGGGGGGGGGGGGGGGGGGGGGTGTGGTGCATGTAACCGAACAGGCTCTCTCACCAGGCAGTCGAGCTGGGACACGGGGCTCTTGTTGCCGGGGTGACTGATGTCCCACACCTTGACGCAGCCCTTGCCGCCGGTGTAGACGTGGCGGGTGGGGTTGCTGATGGTGACGGCGCACACCACCTCCCCGTGGCTCAGCGTGTTGATCTGGCGGGCGTGGCGCGGGATGCCCGGGCCAATCAGAGCGTCCGGAGGGAAGGGCACCGGCTGCATCTGCCCGTCCGCGCTCACGTGGAAGGAGTACGCCCTGCGCGAGGAAGAGGACGGTCAGGGAGGAGAGGAAGAGCAGTCGTAACACAGGCCAAACTCTCCCATTAGAGCCACAGTTACAGACCGTGGAAGCAGGTTCACTGCCACACTGCAGTCATTCTGCCAGGTGAGGGAAATGTTCTCTAAGAGTAAAACCTCAGGCTTCCTTATTTCTCACAGTGACATGCAGCATGCTGAGAGAGCACCCTAACACCCAACACCCACACACACACACACACCACCCTCTCTACCCCCACCCAACACACACCCAACACCCACACACACACACACATATACACACACACACACACCCAACACACACATCACCCTCTTTACCCCCACCCAACACCCACACCACCTTCTCTACCCCCGCCCAATACATACCCAACACACACAACACTGTATGTACCCCCACCCAACACACACCCAAAACCCACACCACCTTCTCTACCCCCGCCCAATACATACCCAACACACACAACACCCTATGTACCCCCACCCAACACACACCCAACACCCACACACACACCACCCTCTCTACCCCCACCCAACACACACAACACCCTCCCCACCCCATCCCAACACACCCAACACACACAACACCCTATGCACACCCACCCAACAACACACACACACACACACACACACACACACACTCACACACACACACACACACACACACACACACACATACTCACACACTCACACACACACACACACACACACACACACACACACACACACGCTCACACACACACACACACACACCACAGCCCCACGCATTACGTACGGTTTTCCCCCCGGTATTCCGGAGAGGTTGGGCGGGATCCCGGGAACGCGCATGTGATGGTGCGGATCGAACCCAACCTGCAGAGGAACCAGCGAGAAGGCAGGGAGGTTATACACAATCCATTCAGCTCCAGAGACCTGACTCCAGATCAGCTAGAAGGTTTTTCATATGCTGTCCACGACCGGGATCTGTGTCAGGCTAACTGACCCAGGATCAGTGCCTAAAGGCAGATTATGCCTGAACACCAGGAGAATGGGGGGAACAGGAACAGTGTTCCTGGGCCAGGAGTGGAACATACCACTTGCGAGCAGACTATGGGGGAGGGTCAGGAGTGGAACGTACCACTTGCGAGCAGACTATGGGGGAGGGCCAGGAGTGGAACGTACCACTTGCGAGCAGACTATGGGGGAGGGCCAGGAGTGGAACGTACCACTTGCGAGCAGACTATGGGGGAGGGCCAGGAGTGGAACGTACCACTTGCGAGCGTCCGTAGGCGGCAGCGGCGGCGGCGGCGGCCGCAGCGGCGCTCATCTGAGGGGAGATGTTGTGCAGGCTGGCGTAGGCGGCGCCCGGGCTGGTCAGATCCCCGTTCATGCCCGCGTGGGGCACCATGCCAAACGGGCCGGGGTACGGGCAGGGAACCGCCATCGGGGTGCGGAGACCTGGAACTACAGAGAGCACAGCGCCATTAATCATCCACACATACATATGCACACACAGACACACAGACACACACACCCATCCACACACCCACCCACACACACCCATCCACACACACACACACACACACACATACACACACACGCTCTCACAAAGACAGATTTCATCAAGAAATTCAGGTCAAGGACTCCTGACCCTGAACCCCCCCTTCCCTTTTCATAAAGCTCCCCTCCCCCCCCCCCCCCCCCCCCCCCCCCCCCCCCCCCCCCTCACTCAGAGAGGCCAGCGGTGCTCAGTGCAGTCAGAGTGACTCAGTGCCAGCCCGGGGGCCCTGTTTCTATGAGGGTTCAGCCACTGGGTTTTTCGGAGGCTTAAAATGCTAATTTGGTGGTTCTGAGGCGGCGGAGGTGGCGGTGGCGCTTGGCAGGCTGCGGTGGGCCGGGTGGCACACGGGTCTGCCAGCAGGCCCCCCATTTACACAGATAAGCCCGCTCCCCCCCCCCCGCTGCCACGCACGGTCACACAACCCTGACTAACGGGGACATGCACCGGAGCCCGCAGCTGTACGGCCGTGTGTGTGTGTGAGAGAGAGTGTGTGTGCGCGCATGTGTGTGTGTGTGTGTGTGAGAAAGAGTGTGTGTGCGCGCATGTGTGTGTGTGTGTGTGTGTGTGTGTGTGTGCGTGTGTGTGTGTGTGTGTGTGTGAGAGAGAGTGTGTGTGCGAGCATGTGTGTGTGTGTGTGTGTGTGTGTGAGAGAGTGTGTGTGCGCACATGTGTGTGTGTGTGTGTGTGTGTGTGTGAGAGAGAGAGAGTGTGTGTGTGTGTGTTACAGCAGTACTCACCCAGGGACTCCACCCCGGGTGGCTTCCCTGGCAGGGCCCTCAGGCTGGGGGTGGAGTTGCTGCCGGGGGTGGGGGCGTCAGACCGTGGCGTGGGAGTGCTGGACTTGGACACCGGGGTGGTGGACTTCTCATTCTGCACAGACATAGCAGCCATGAACATAAACAGTGTGTGTGTAGGACTGTACACATCACTAGTGAGGACATTTCCACAGTGAGTATATTACCACCAGGGTTTGTGTCAATTTCATTTCAGTTCAAAACTGAGCTGAGCACAACCCTGATTACTACTTAGAGTACACTACTACAGTGTGCACTACAGCGTGCATACTACTACGCTGACTACACTACTACAATGTGCATACTACTACAGTGAGTACACTACTACAGCTAGCAGAAACAGACAACAGGGGACAGGAATATATTTTACACATCACTGCTTGAGTGCACTCACACACACACACACACACATTACAGTGCTGTAGTGCTAAAGTACTGTTTCAGAATCTGGGGGGAGGGGTTAGGGAGAGAGGTGGGTGGGGCCTCTCTGCCCATGGGGGCGGGGCTCACCAGGTTAAGCTCTTTGGATTTGGAAGAGGGTGTGCTACTGGAGGAGGCGATGGAGGCGGGGCTGATGGGAGGGTCCTTCTTGAGCAGCCGGTTCTTGTCCAATCCATTCTCCCGAGGGGAGTGGGCGGGGCTTCCCCTGGGCGAGGCGGGGTCCTGAGGCACGTACAGGAGTAGAAAATTAAAATGCCTCCCTCAACCAATCACGCACTCCCTGACTCAAACAATACCTCCCTTTATCACTCTCACACTCCCTCGCTCAAACTGAACCTCCCTCCCTCCCTCACACACTCCTCTCATCCATGCCTGTGTGTCAGAGCTCTACCTCGTTGGAAACATCCACCACCAGGTTGTCGTCGCTCTTCTCCCCATCGCTGTCCTGAAAAAGGGAAAGATTCACACACGTTAAAACACACCAACAGCCCCACGCCCCCTGTCTGTCTTTCAGATTATTACACAGATTTTTTTAATGCAATGCTTTTTATGTTTAATCCCAAGATGAGGAGCAGTCACACACACAAACACATTTTAATTCTTTATTTAGGTCCACATTTATAAAATGCATCATAAGGGACCAAATATATTTCAGTTGCTGTCTGATGTCCTTCACTTGAGTAGCAGAAAGCATACCAGTAGGGATCAAGCAAACAAAATGCAGGTTAGACATTTGCATCTCAATTGCACCGACAGGAAACATTATGGGTACAAGAAACATCTTCTCCTCCATATACCGCGACTGCCTATAATGGAGGAAACGGAGCACTATTTTGCTCACACACACACACACACTCACACACACACACACACACACACACACACACACACACACACACACACACACACTCACACATACACACACACACACACACACACACACACACACACACACACACACACACACTCACTCACACTCACTCACTCACTCACACACACACACACACACACACACACTCACTCTCACACACACACACACACACACACACACTCACGTAGCGTGTGGCCAGGTCCTTGTCGTCGGTCTTCTGCTTCTTGCTTTCGGAGGAGTAGTCGGTGGAGTTCCTGTGCTTATCGGCCGTCCTGAAGCTCGCCGACGGGGACACCGAGGAGCTCTGAAGGGCGACAGAAACGACCGTTACCCCCCACTCCCCCAAAAAAAACCTCTTAATTACACCCCTCGCTAATCACCCCGTCTCCGCACTCCACAGTGTTCGCCGCCGCGCGTTGCCCTGGAGACAGACGCCCCAGAGACGGAATGAATGGGAAAGTTAAGTGTGCGGCGTCTGTCGTGAGGAGCAACACGTGACCCAGCTCTCAAACCGCACCCGAGCCGCGGGAGAGCAATCCAGGGTTAAACCGCAAACCCAGAGCGCGACCTTTCACTTCCGGGTCACGGGAACACACTCCGTGCGTCTGTTCTTATTCCCACCTTCATCAAAAGATTAATTTCTCCGCACTTACACGCCTTTAATTAGCTTAAGTGCTTATTATTCTGATGCAATTAGCTAATTGTGCAAATTAAGATTGATACTAAAGAGCCACTTCAGTGAAGAACAATTTCAAGGGAAAAACTGGGAAAGAACTGCAGGGGGAATGTGCACAGATATTCTACACCCTACCAGACACAGTGGTAACCTCCACCCTGCAAGACACACAGGTAACCTAGGGGATAGTTAGGGTGGAAGGTAACACTGTATTTAGAAAGAAAGCCTCCAGCAAGGTGTACGTAGAAACTGTAAGTGTCCCAAAGAGAGATATTACACCAGTCTCAAAACAGGAACTCTCCCCAGAGATATTACACCACTCCCAAACAGGAACACTTCCCAGACATATTACACCACTCCCCAAACAGGAACTCTTCCCAAAAAGAGATATTACACAACTCCCAAACAGGAACCCTTCCTGAAAAGAGATATTACACAACTCCCAAACAGGAAGTCTTCTCAAACAGAGATATTACAGCACCGCCAAACAGGAACTGTTCCTAAACAGATATGCTATGCCACCGTCAGAGAGGATCTGTCCCAGAGACATTACACTACCGCAAAACAGGAACTCCCCAAAACACAGAGCAATTATACCCCCGCCAAAATCGGAATTCCTCCAAACTGATGTACATCAGTGCCAAGGACAGTGACACCGCTGCTGGCCAGGAACTCTCTCGCACAAGCGCACGTGCTGCGCGTTTGCTTCTGCTAACCGAAGGATTTCAAAGAGAGCCGGATGCTTTATGCTGAGGGTGCGTGTTCATAACCCACCCCCCCCCCCCCGCCCCTTAGTGAAGAACATCGCTCTGCCGTCTAAAAACCCTTTCATGTTAAAAAGCCGTCGCGCCGCGCCGCGCTACGCAAACGCATTAGCGCCGCTCCCGCTAATGGAGCCCGACCCTCTTCAGACGCGCCTCCCCCATTTGCATGCTGGGATTGCTCGGCTCGACGGGAGCAAGGTCGCCAGCGCGACAATGGGAAGAAAAAAAAAAAATAAATTACAAATAAATGAAGTCGTTGTGCGGATGAGTCACTGGAATGTCAAAACGCCAATGTTCCGATTGTCCCTAAAGAATAAAAAAAAAACATTTAAAAAAAAAAAAACGAGCGCGGCTGAATAATAATGCTTTTTTTATTATGTTATGAATGTTCCTTTCCGAGCGGAGGAAGATGTGCTTCGGGGCTCAACCAAAAAAAATCAGCACGATCCCATCAGTCAGAGCGTCCCCATTAACCTTGTGCACAGCAGTAAGCCCTAACGAGGGCCTTGTGTAAGCTGTTCATTAACATGAATCTAAATTAATTTAATTACATAATGACAGACTCAGGTGCGTCTTCACTTAGAGCTCCTGGATTTCTGCCAGTACCAAGCCTGTCTCACATCTCTATACCCTCTGTCTCCCTGTCTGCCTCACATCTATATCCCCCTGTCTCACATCCCCTCTGTCTCACATCTATATCCCCTCTGTCTCACATCTATATCTCCTCTGTCTCACATCTATATCCCCTCTGTCTCACATCCCCTCTGTCTCACATCTATATCTCCTCTGTCTCACATCTATATCCGCTCTGTCTTCATGTGTCTCACATCTATATCCTCTGTCTCCCTGTCTGTCTCACATCTATATCCTCTGTCTCCCTGTCTGTCTCACATCTATATCCCCTCTGTCTCCCTGCCTGTCTCACATCTATATCCTCTCTGTCTCCATGTGTCTCACATCTATATCCCCTCTGTCTCCCTACCCGTGTTTCTGAGTATGTTAACACGCCTGCAGCACGTCACCGTTCACCTGTAAACACACGCACGTCTGGTGATGTCACACAAATGGATATAGACCACCACACACAAATAACTTCACAGTCTTTCACCCTAAAAAAAAAAGCCCTCCATTCGGTGGGGGAGTTACCCAGAAATAATGGCGGCTGGCGGCGAGGGATAGCCGGCTCTCGCGGAAGCCCAGCCGATAGGCCGGTCGGGTCCTGTTACGCACTCAAGCGCTCTCACGGCAACAGCCTGTATTCTGTGATTGGGCGGCGGTGCTCCAGGGTTCTCCTCGGAAACGGGATCTACTCCTGATAACAGGCAGAGGTGCCGTTAGCCTCTCGGAGTAAAGGCCCTCAGCCAGAGTGCACATCTCACAGGAGGAGGTCTGAGGGACGGAACGGAAGCACCTCTATGCAGTAGAGCAGACTCTGAGCTGAGGTGTGGAATTACGTGGAGTGACGGCATTTCCTATTTTCGTTTAAAAGCCATCCTGTCCTCTCTTCTTCCCCATTTTAATCTGGTGTAGAACTTTTCTTTCTGTTCACCGAGTAATAGAGAAAACTTCTTTTCCCATGAAAACAAAAAACTCAAAGGATGCCCGTGTACTAAGCTGGAAGAGAGAACTGCAGAGTGAGCAGGAGCCCAATCAGAGAAGAGATCTATCAGAGATGGTATCTATCAGAGAGGAGAACTATCAAAGAGGAGATCCATCAGACATTGGATCTATCAGAGATGGGATCTATCAGAGAAGAGATCTATCAGAGGGAAGATCTATCAGATATAGGATCTATCAGAGAGGAGATCTATCAGAGAGAAGATCTATCAGAGAAGAGATATATCAGAAAGGAGATCTATCAAAGAGGAGATCTATCAAAGCGGAGATCCACCAGAGAGGAGATCCACCAGAGAAGGACTCCATCAGTGAGCTGATGCCTCTCCCCCAGGCACTTGTGTTATCTCAGACGCTGTTTGTTCCCATTTGTATCTAAGGCTTTAGTCAACAAGCCCACAAAGGGTAAGCAAACAGTGCACACACACACACACACACACATTCCATCTCTTGTACACACACACAAGACACACACACTCTGTGTCTCCCACACACATGTACACACACACTCTCTCACACACACACACACACACACACACAAACATTTCCTGGAAAGTAAATGACCCTGCCAGTAAATCCCCTCTCTCCTGCTTTATGTACATCCATCTGCGAGCGAATTTATGCGCTTGCTCGTAACATATCCCAGAATTCCTCCTGAAGTCAGGCCGGCCCTCGTGGAGCACAAAGAGCAACGGCCTCATAAACTCCGCCCATGGCGGGGCTCGTCACCCCGCCCCCCGCCTGCGGTTGCCAAGGAGACGGAGATGCAGGGACCTCTCCGCCGCGCTCTGGCGTCTCTGCCTCGTCACATTCGGAGGACGAGCGCGCCGCGCCTCGCTAATTAGCCTCGTTAACGCGCTAAACGCCGCCGCAGACAGCAGACGCACACAGCTGCGGCTACACAAACATCTGCGCTGCGCCAGCAGGGACCACGCACACACACACACACACACACACACGCACACACACACACGCACACACACACACACACACACACACGCACACACACGCACACGCACGCACACGCACACGCGCACACACACACACAGATATACACTGACACACACTCACACACACGCGCACACACACACACACTCACACACGCACGCACACGCACACACACATATACACTGGTACACACACGCACGCACACACACACACACATACACTGATATACGTACACGCACACGCACACACATACACACACACACACATATACAAACGCACACATACACACACACACACACACACACACCTGAGTGGGCCAATCAGAGCCTTCCCATCACCCGCACAGGCCAATCAGAGCCCAACCAGCACTTAAGCAGCCCAATCAAAGCGCACCCAGCAGCAGTGTGGGCCAATAAGAGCCCACCTAGAATTCACACTGACTAATCAGAACCCACCCAGCACCAGCATGGGCCCAACAGAAGTCATATTGCGGGAGATTAATCGACATGATTCAAATCCCCCTGCCCTGCGGTCTGTTGCCAGGGAAACCAGGAGACCACCAGCCAGGGCTGTGGTGAGGAGGGGGAGGGGGGGGGGGGGGGGGGGTTGGGGGGGGGGGGGGGGGTGGGGGTGAGACCCAGCAGAGACTGTCCCGCGTTTATAGGCCTTTAACACCGCCAGCCAGAGCAGCCAATCACAGGCCACGATGGCCAGCGCCAACCCACCCGTCTGATCTCAGCATCGCAGGGGGCGGGGCCGAGGAGCACAGAGGGGCGGAGAGATTGAGCTCTGGAAGAGCGCTGGTGTGTGACTGTGGGGGGGAACAGACTGAGCCACAATCAGCCTCTTTAGACGCCCAGAGCAGAAGAGACATGCTGAAAACCCGCCAGGGGCTGAGGTGGGTGGGTGGGGGGGGGGGGGGGGCATGGTTACGGCGAGGTGGGGGGGGGGGGGGGGCATGGTTACGGCGAGGTGGGGGGGCAGCGAAGCGTGTCGCAGGATTAGAACCATACATCTACATTAGCGGTGCGAACATCCCTACCCCCAACACCGTCTCCTTCAATCACTCTGAGCTGACTCCCTGAGAGTGTGTGTGTGCGTGTGTGTGTGCACATGTGCGTGTGTGTGTGTGTGTATGAGTGTATGCGCATGTGCATGTGTGTGTGTGTGTGTGTGCATGAGTGTATGCACATGTGAGAGTGTGTGTATATGTGTGTGTGTAAGAGAGTGTGTGTGTGTGCGTGTGTGTGTGTGCGTGTGTGTGTGTGTGTCTTTAATGAAACTCATTCATCATGGTTTCCTTATGGCGAGCATATCTAATCTATTATCAATCTACAAATCAGAAGACCCCCTAAAGCACACAGGCAGGATCTGCACAGGAAATGACTGCTTTTCTGGGGGGCGGGGGGGGACTCAGCACCTAAAGGCCATCATACTGTACCCCCAATCCCCCATCTGCACCCCCAACTACACCCCCACCCCCTCTAAACCTGTGGTAGGACAGGTGAGGGGAGCAAAGTTGGGGTTCTGAGGTATAGCCGAGCAACAACTGTTGATGTGGGTGGAGGAGGGCCTGGGGGGGTGGGGGGTGGGGCACATGCTGGCCCAAAATGAGATTTCTAGCAGGAGGCAAACAAATCAAGCAGCAATTTCACTGCAAGAGCAGATCGGGTGGGGGGGCGGGGGGGGGGGGGGGGTAGGGGGCTGTTCTCTGGAAGTCCTGTCCCCCCCAGCCACCCACAGATAAGATTTAGCATCGTGCCACCTGCCCCCCTCCTGGTTGTTTATGCTGGGGGGGGGGGGGGGGGGGGGGGGGGGGTCAGACAGACAGTGTCTCGTACCACGCTCGCATCCCCGCCGCAGAGAACACACGCTTGTTACCATGGGAGACCCACCCCCCCCCCCCCCCCCCCCCCCAGTCTTCAGTCTTCCTTAGTGTTATTGGATACTGTAGCGCTTCTGGTTTTCTTCTTCTGCAGTTTTTTTCCCAGCCGCTGTAAAGGCCACACGTCTGTCAAACGCAGCCAATCGGTGGGAGCCTTTCCGGCCCCAGAGCATTACACATCTCATCTGAGCCGTTTCCTCAGGGCTGTCAATTAAACCACCCCCTACCCCCCCCTCCCCCCACACTGGTCCCGCTCTGTGAGGGAAACTGCGGAGCATATGCGCACGCACACACACACACACACACACACACACACACACACACATGCCCGCATAAACACATACATGCACGCAAGCGCACATGCACACACACACACACACACACTCACACACGTACACACACACACGCCCGCATAAACACATACATGCACACAAGCGCACATGCACACACACACACACACACACACACACACACACACAGACACGCGCAGGGTTACTGCAGCTGAACTGTGAACTGTGCTCAGGACCTATGGTGGTTCAGAAATAATTGGTCTGAAGCGCCTGCTAATATGGGGAGGAAGTGTGGCGTGTGCAAGCGGTGACACATAAGGACATGCTAATCTCCGCAGGAGACATTAATGTGCCAGGCTCCTCCTGAAAAAGCCTTCTTATGGGACTAATTAAGCATGGCACCGTGCATCTCTCCCTCCCTCTCCCGCTCCCTCTCCCTCCCTCCCTCTCTCTCCCTCTCCCTCCTCTCCCTCTCCCTCCCTCTCTCCCTGGTTTTCAGCTGAACTCCAATCCAGGTGCATAAATATGCCATTAATCGCCATGACAACAGGAGGACAAGGAGTGGGGCTGCACGACTCCAGGTCGCCGGGACGACAACACTGTGCCCCCTCAGTTACCCCCGGCAATTTACAGCCTGCTGCTACCATCACAACGTATGCAGTAACCTTCACTGATACACACAGGTAACCTCACAGACACACATAGGTAACCTCACAGATACACACAGGTAACCACCCACACACATACAGATAACCTCACACACACACACATACACACAGATAACCTCACAGACACACACAGGTAACCTCACACACACATACAGATAACCTCACAGACACACATTCAGGTAACCACACAAACACACAAAGGTAACCTCATAGAGACACATACAGGTAAAAGCTCTGGTCAGCTCACATGCAACAGCTCAGGTACATACAGGTAAACACAAAGTTAAATGCACAGGTAACCACACAGGTAAAGTGCAGGTCAGCTCCTCCCCTCTGTGTTTGCCGAAGCGTGTGGCTCCCTGAGCCCCTGACACAAAGACCTGTCGCTGGAGCACAAACACACCTAACAGCGCTCAGTCATTCATCTGTGTTCAGCAGGCTGGGAGAAGCTGGTCCGACCAAGCTGCCTCTTCCACAGGGACAGCGCGGGTTTGAGGACTGACCAACAGTTTCCACACCCTCCTCACACAGACACAAGGATCTGCTGACCTCCTGTAGAGTCACAATCATCAGCAACACACCACCAGAGAGGCTACAGCCACGGGAAAAGATTCTAGCCAGCTAGCTAGCTCGCTAGCGTATTAGCCTCAAACAGAACACGCAAAACCTTTCTCCAAAATTAGGAAGCAAATACTCAGACAGATACTCTGGGTCCCTGAGTAGCCATATGAATCACTGAGTGCTTCGCAATTCTTTCACCCTTGTTGAAGGTAGTACAATTGCACTTATTCATCATTATTAATATTCACAGAGGGCTTTCATATTACACATGCCCTGTACAGCTACACAGCCAGGCACAACAAGCATAGCAACCGAAAACCATCCAATCAGAAGCAGCATCCCCCCCCCCCCAACCTCAGGGACCTCCACAGCTTTAGGAGGAAGGCCTCAGGCATCAGGAGAGGGAGCAAGGCACCTGCTCAGCCGCAGGCTAAGATCTGCTCCGAGCCCCTGGACAGGTGATAATTCACCTGGCTTATCAGCACTCTGCTTCCTACACACTCCTCCCTGGTCACATTAATTTAAATACACCCCTCCCCCCCCCCCCCCACCGGCCTCTGCTAATAATAATAATCCCATCACTCACTGCTAACGGGCTGCTCTCACTGCTAACTGCCTGGTCTCATGCTAACGGGCTGCTCTCACTGCTAACTGCCTGGTCTCATGCTAATGGGCTGCTCTCACTGCTAACTGCCTGGTCTCATGCTAACGGGCTGCTCTCACTGCTAACTGCCTGGTCTCATGCTAACAGGTTGCTCTCACTGCTAATGATTAACCGCCTCCTCTCTATGCTAACAGGATGCTCTCAGTGCTAACAGGCTGCTCTCTGTGTTAACAAGCTGCTTTCATTGCTAACTGCCTGGTCTCACTGCTAACAGTCTGCTTACACGGCTAATGGCTAACAGTCTGCTCTCACTGCTAATGGCTAACAGGCTGCTCTCACTGCTAACGGGCTGCTCTAACTGCTCATGGCTAACAGGCTGCTCTCACTGCTAACGGGCTACTCTAACAGCTACAGGCTGCCCTCTCTGTTAGCAAGCTGCTCTCACTGCTAACGGCTAAAAGAAAGAGAAAGTGGAAAAAGTTATGCTTACCTTGATGGAATCTCTGTCTGCTGGTGCCGATGCAGGACAGGAGCACATGAGGAAAGAACAAGGACAGAGTCAGTCCCCCTCATTACCAAAGCAGCACAGGCCTAAACCTCATCAGCATCCTGCAGAAGAGCCAAAACCCAGAAAAGGCAGTTGCCCACAAGCCGCGGGTTAGAATCCCAGCCCAGCTCCACAGGGGACTGGCCTGTTGTTTCCTCTGTCTTAACGAGTTTCCCACAATTAAAAGCAGCCCGCTGCATGCCTCCCCTTCAGTGCACTCCTTACTAATTGGTGTGAGCCGTGCTGTTATATAAGAGCAAAAGTCAGCATGTCCATGGGCATCATCAGCCTGGCCAAGCAATTTTTCAGACGTGTGTGTGTGTGTGTGCGTTTAGAAATAATTTCCGTATATACGTACATGAATACACAGAATATGGTGCGCAAACACACACACACACACGGTCTCACACACACACACACTCTCTCACACACACACACACACACACACACACACACACAGATGATCAGGCAGAACGTGGGGGTAACACAGGCAGAGGCATCTCCCCTGCAGAACAGGCCGCTCTGTTTACAGTGGATCTGCTCCGGCTGTTTCCACGGCAGCAGAGGACCCTGCAAACTCGAGTGTTTGTGCAGTAAGCTGTTGCTTACACAGGAAATCCTAAACGCTGTGCTAATTGGGGGGATTTGCATACGTGCATTTCCGTGGAGCAGAAAGCGTTTTTTTGAAGAGCAAGGGTGTGTGCGGGTAATTTGTGTGTTCCTCATTATGAGTACGATGTTTTTGGTCCCAGTTTTCTAAATAATTAGCCAGCTCCTCGCAAACAGCTTGCTGATCACCACTCACGGCTACATTACACCGGATCAAACCCGCAGCCCTTCCCCCTAATGCCCCGCCCCTAACGCCTTGCGCACTAATGCCCAACCCACAAAGCCCCGCCCCTAATTCCAGGCCCCTCCCACTCCTTCTCCCTCCATGGCTTCTCACCTCTTTGGTGGTCGTTGTCGTGGTGTTTTTTTTCGTCTTTGATTGGCAGCTGGGGGTGGCCTCCCAGGGCGCTGGAGAGGGCGAGGAGCCCAGCGCTGCCCCCTACAGGCGGGAGGGTGGGCGGCTGCAGCCCGGCGGGGTGGGGGGTCAGCGGGACAGGTAGGGCGTGGCCGTGAGAGAGATGCTGAGCCTGGAGCTGCTGCTGCTGTGAGAGAGAGAGGAGATATTCAACCTGCAACAAAACACCTGTACACCTGTATACACCTGTGCACACTTATACACCTGTATACACCTGTATATACAGACCAATACACTTGTACACACCTGTGCACCTATATAAGCATATACTGTATATATACACGTGTACACACGTTTACACCTGTACACCTATATAAGCATACATATACACCTATATACACTGGTACAACTGTATACACCCTCACACATATAGCTGTACATCTATGTACACCTGTATACACATATACACTTGTACATACACCCCTGTTCTCTGATACACACCTGTACACACACCTGTACACCTATATGCACCTGCACACACCTGTACAACTATATACACCTGTGCACATACCTGTATGTGCATATACACACACCAGTGCACCAGTGCACCAGTATACCCCAGTAAACACACGCAGCAGCAGTAGCACCAGTACACTGCCAGTGGCAGACTGCACTGTGGACCCGCGAAAGCTGCCCAAAGCAAGCCTGTCCAAAACGTTTTACCACCGTGGAACAGTCAAGAGAGAAAGATCCTTTCAGAGGGAAAGAGACAGAAAGAGAGGAGGGAGAGAGGGAGAGAGACAGAAAGAGAGGGAGAGAGTCAGAGAGAGCGAGACAAAGAGAGAGAGAGCTGAATTAATAACCCAGAAAGGAAGCTGGCTGCCACCACCATTTTAAGCCCTTTAAGTGCCTCAGAGGTACTTGAGCAAATTACTAAAGAAAATCTAATGTAGCGTCTGGGGCCTCAGCTACCGCTCAATAATGCACAAATAACTGGGCACTCTGCACTCGATTAGTGCTGCCTGAACGGAGAGCTGCAGGCCTGCCCTTCCACTCACTCACTCTCTCTCTCCTTCCCTCCCTCCCTCCCTCTCCCTCTTTCCCTCTCTCTCTCTCCATCTCCCTCCCTCTCTCCCTCTCCTTCCCTCCCTCCCTCCCTCCCTCCCTCTCTTTCCCTCTCTCCCTCTCTCTATCCCCTCCTTCTCTCTCCCTCCCCTCCTTCCCTCTCCTCCCTCTCTCCTCTCTCTCCCTCCCTTCCCTCCCTCCCCCTCTCCCTCTCCCCCCCCCCTCCCCTCCCTCCCTCCCCCCTCTCTCCCTCGTTCCCTGCCTGAATGCTGTTGTGACAGGTTTATCTCAGTGCAGCCGCGACGCTTCACTGCGTCTGCTGACGAGAGTTTAAGGTCTGTTTTACCAGAAACACGGAGACAGAGGGAGGGAGGGAGCGAGGGAGCGAGAGACAGAGGGAGAGAGAGAGAGAAAGGGGGGAGGCCCAAGAGGGAGGAAATGGAGAGCTTGACCTCAAAGCTGCTCAAGAGAGAGATAATGGCTGTGTGTGTGTGTGTGAGTGTGTGCGTGTGTGCGTGTGTGTGTGTGTGTGTGTGTGTGTACACAGTGTAGACGGTTAACCTCCTGGTGCATGGTTTCTTCTGTAATCACAGTAGCTCTGACCGGCATTAACTGACTCACAGCAGCACAAGCGAATGAACCCCGCCTCATATAGCTCATCCATCTGGACCTCTCCCCCATCACCCTCTCTCTTTCTCTCTCTCTATCTCTCTTTCTCTTCCCCATCACTCCTTCGCTCTCCCCCCATGTGCTCCGAAAGATTACAGACAGCTTCTCTCTCCGGTGGAGTCACAGGAGGGGGGGGGGGGGGTCAGCGTTATGTTGCGGAGCTACTTAGCATGCACGCCAACACAAGCAACCTGCTATCTTCTGTCTGTCTGTCTGTCTGTCTGCCTGCCTGAGGGAAATCTGGCTGTCTGTGAGAGGGGAATATTTCCTCCTGAAGTCACACGTGCACAAATGCACACACACACACACACACACACACACACACACTCAAACACACAGAAATACACACACACCGTGTCTCACTCACTCACTCACACACACACACACACACACCCCCATGCACACACACACACACACACACACACGCACATACACACTCAAACACACACACAGTGTCACTCACTCACTCACTCACACATGCACACACACTCACACACACACACACACTCAAACACACACAAATACACACACACCGTGTCTCACTCACTCACTCACGCACACACACACACACTCACACACACACACACACCCCCATGCACACATGCACACACACGCACACACACACACACTCATTACTTGCTCGCTAATTTCTCTCTCACACGCAGCTCCTATGGAGCAGACAGCCGGTGCTGTGGGCCCGGCGGCTCCAGAGCGGAGGGCTGTGGTTTCTCAGTCCCCCGGGCGAAAGCGGCTGATGGTCTGGCGCGCGGCGGCTCAGTCTCAATCGCGATAAAATCGCCGGCGGCCATTACAGCAATGACTGCTTCATTAGCCGCCGAACAGACTGTGACCTTTAACCCCAGATTCACCTGCTCTACAGCAGACATCTGGATAAAGCAGCCAGCCGTCCCCACAGAGGGAGATACTGCCTGCGTGTGTGTGTGTGTGTGTGTGTGTGTGTGCATGTGTGTGTGTGTATGTGTGTGTGTGTGTGTGTGTGTGTGTGTGTGTGATGTGGTGTGACACGGTGTGTGTGTGTGTGCGTGTATGTGTGTGTAACAGAGTATATGTTCACACATATGGGTGTGTGGCAGAATGTGTGTGTGTATGTGCGTAACAGAGTATATGTGTATGTGTTTCTGTATATGAGAGTGTGTGCGTGTGTGTGGGGGAGAGAAAGAGAGAGAGAGAGACATAAATATAGAGACAGAGAGAGGGAGACATAAATATATTGAGAGAGAGAGAGAGAGAGAGAGAGAGAGAAAGAGAGAGGGAGGGAGAGAGAACTGAAAGAGAAAGCACGCAGGGCTTTTTATGCCATAAAACGACAAATTTACATTAAAATTCCAATTAGAATTTGGCTTAAACTATTTGAATCAGTAATTGAACCGATTGCCCTATATGGCAGTGAAGTGTGGGGTCCACTTTCAAATCAAAACTTTGCAAAATGGGACAAACACCCTATTGAAACCCTGCATGCAGAGTTCTGCAAGAACATCTTGCATGTACAAAGAAAAACAACAAACAACGCATGCAGGGCAGAATTAGGCCAATACCCATTATTAATCAGAATTCAAAAGAGGGCAATAAAATTTGGAACATTTAAAAAATAGTGACCCCCACTCATACCATTACAAAGCCCTGAAATGCCAAGAGTTGAGCAAAGAAAGAGTCCCCTCTATCAGCTGGTCCTGACGCTTAGTTCACTCACCAGTACTAACAACCCACAGCCTCAGGACCAGCACATTGATACAAAATCAATTAGAGTCAACCAAATTATAACATATCAAAAGCAAAATTACATCACCTATTGGGACACTCAAACACAAACACAAAGCAAAATGCAGTGTTATCTGGCCCTAAAGAGACAGTACACCCTGGCAGACTATCTGACCAAGGTGACTGATATAAAATTGAGAACCACCTTGACAAAGTACAGACTCAGTGAGCACAGCCTGGCCATTGAGACAGGTCGCCACCGCAAATCGTGGCTACCTGTCGAAGAAAGGCTGTGCCAACACTGCTCTCTGAGGGAGGTGGAGACAGAGCTACACTTCATAACCAACTGTGAAAAATATAAAGAAATCAGAAAAATCTACTTCCCTAAATTTAACCGGTTCTGCCCATTTTTCAACAACCTTCCTGACCAAGAAAAACTAAAAACTACTCCTAGGGGAAAAAGCGGAGTGCTCTACACTCGCAGCGCAGTTTCTTGCTGCCTGCCACAGTCTGAGGGACAGTGAGTGATGGAATACAACCATAAACACCACACCTATTTATCTGTACACAAACATTTACACACACACACACACACACGCACACACACCACATGCGTACACACACAGAAATGTACTGTTACTGTGTTACGGTTCTTATGTTATGCTGATTATTTTTATTTATTGTTATTGCAACTTTTTACTGTTAGTTATCGTTACTGTTTATTGTTACTTCTATTGTTTTATTTTATTATTATTATTATTATTTATTTATTTATTTTATTTTATTTTATTTTATTTTATTTATTTATTTATTTATTTTTTTAAAATATATATACATTGTTGTACCTTAAAAGCTTTAGCAATACAAATGTACAAATTTGTCATGCCAATAAAGCGAATTGAATTGAATTGAATTGAGAGAGAGGGAGGGAGGGAGAGAGAGAGAGAGAGAGGGAGATAGAGGGAGGGAGGGAGAGAGAGAGAGGGAGGGAGGGAGAGAGAGAGAGAGAGAGAGAGAGGGAGGGAGGGAGAGAGAGAGAGAGAGAGAGAGAGAGAGAGAGAGGGAGAGAGAGAGAGAGAGAGGAGAGAGAGAGGAGGAGAGGGAGGGAGACTAGAGAGAGAGAGAGAGAGAGAGAGAGAGAGAGAGAGAGAGAGAGAGAGAGAGAGGGCAGGAGTGCAGTACAGACTCCAGGGGAGCTCTGCTGAAAGGGTGTGAAGAGGGGCCTCCAAACTGAGAGGCGTTTCTCTCAGCGGGTCCATCTGGCAACCCGCCGCCACCGCCACAGCCGCGCGACGCACCCGTACCGCGCGCGGAGGACAGAGCCGCGAGACGCACCGAGCCCCGCCCACCGCCCGCCGGGTCGCCGCCCGTTCACCAGCCAATCCCGCGCCCCGCAGAGCCCTGTCATTATGCTGGCGTGACATCACCGC
This sequence comes from Anguilla japonica, assembly GCA_025169545.1. Lineage (NCBI taxonomy): Eukaryota > Metazoa > Chordata > Actinopteri > Anguilliformes > Anguillidae > Anguilla > Anguilla japonica. Next base: position 45,472,576 of record CM045892.1, on the reverse strand, counting down.
CGGGCTGCGTTTGAGCCGGCTGCCGTGGTTACGGCAGGGCGGGGCTGTCTCAGTCAGGACAGGTAAACAGTGTCCTTGTGCACTGTGGTCAGGAACTTGCATCACATGACATTACACTACCGGCACATGGCAGACGCTCTCATCCAGAGCGACTTACACAACCACTCACACAACAACACAACAGCCTACACAACAACACAACCACTCACACAACAACACAACAGCTTACACAACAACACAACCACTCACGCAACAACACAACCACTCACACAACAACACAACCAGTCACACAACAACACAACCACTCACACAACAACACAACGACTCACACAACAACACAACAGCTTACACAACAGCACAACAGCTTACACAACAACACAACAGCTTACACAACAGCACAACAGCTTACACAACAACACAACAGCTTACACAACAACACAACAGCTTAAATGAAAACTCTTTGCTGCCATCGCAAGAGTTAAAGTATGTGCAATACACCCATATACACACATACACACATATACACACAACTCTTCCAGTTACACACACACACAAACACATACACACCTCTTTCTGTTACACACACACACACACACACACACACCTCTTCCTGTCTCACACACACACACACCTCTTCCTGTCACACACACACACACACGCACACACCTCTTTGCTTATATAAGTGACATTCAGGTTTAATGTGTGCAGCCGAATTAGGCGTTAAAGCCCATTAAAAGCTCATGTTTTCCTCTGCCTCTCAGACTGAGAGAGGGAGATTTAAAGCCATTGAATTTTAATATTTCCACTGGAGCGGCAGGAGCCCGAGAGAAGCACTTCAGCTGCGCCAGTCAGGCATGAACGTTTTAATCAGCTTCTCCCCTCTCCAGCCTCTCCGCACCGGGAGAGGCAGAGAGCAGCACGAGGGCTGCCAGTGTGCGTGGAAAAAAAACTCACGGTCCCCACAAACCCACCCCTTCTGTCCAGCAGGGTCTGGGAGGGATGCTAGTGTGTGTAAAAAAAACTCACGGTCCTCACAAACCCACCCCCTCTGTCCAGCAGGGTCTGGGAGGGATGCTAGTGTGTGTAAAAAAAACTCACGGTCCCCACAAACCACCCCTCAGCCCAGCAGTGTGTGTGTCTGCGTATGTGGGTGCATGTATATGTGTGTGTGTGTGTGTGTGTGTGTGTGTGTGTGTGTGTGTGTGTGAGAGTTAAGAAACAGAAAGATACAGGAGAGGTGACGTACCCCGATGATGGCGTTGAGCTCGGCCATGGTCACCTGCTTCGCCCTCTCCACCGCCTGGACTACCTGCTGCTGGTGCTGCTTACAGAGAGAGAGAGAGAGGGAAGGAGGGAGAGAGGAAGAGAGAAAAGGAAAGAAGGAGAGAGGGAGGGAGGGGGGAAGAGAGAGGACAAAGAAAAGAGAGAGAGAGGGGGAGGGAGACAAAGCCAGATACAGCAGATAAATGTGATTAGAATTCGCACGGAACAAACTGTCTCCCATTACCCTGCGCTCTCCTGTCCCCGGCGAGCGAGCAGAGGCGCTGTATTAATCTCATTTCATTACCGCAAATCTCCTCCGTAATCCCAAACAAATCCGCCGCGCGTTCGGAGAAAGCGCCACTCCCGCGGACCGCAGCCAGACAAACAGCCCTTTCATCTGGCCCCGGCCCGGGGATTACCCACGCTCCTCTCCCTACATATGTTATTTTTGGATATTTATTAAGTGCGGAACGCGTTCTCCCCCCCCCCCCCCACCAGGACGCGCTCTGTGGATTAAAAAAACCCCCGGCTTCAATGGGGGGGGGGGTTGGGGGGGGGGGGGGGGGGGGGGGGTTCGGGGAGATAATCTCTCTTTGCGTCACGCCGTGTCATAATCTATATTCAACATCAAAAAGCAGAGGATGTAGGGGCCATGTTGGGGGGGGAGAGAGAGAGAGAGAGAGAGAGACTCCACAGATCTTTTATTATCTGACTTCCTCTCCTCCTCCTCCTCCTCCTCCTCTTCTCCCTGTCTTTCTTCCATCGTTTCGGGTTTTTAATACGAGGCACATGAACCGCCATGTAGACGCCTCTCCATTCGATGATTAATATAAATATGCACATTTAACATATCCTTTCATGGGGCTGATCTGTGTTTGGATATAGCTGAAGGTTATTCTAATCCCTAAACCTCTTTAGCACATAATTTAGATTAATACCAATAACATTGCAGATGGCAATATTTCATATTTTATTAAAAGCTAATGCATATTTTTGGAGTAAAACGGCGGAGACCAGGGAGAGAGCACCAGCCGCAGTATAAAGTCCAGGCACAAGAACGGATAGGGAAGCGTGAGGTTCGGCAGTCTGTGATTGGCTGATTCACTGCGTCACATGACCTGTGGTGGACCTCTTACCTCCTGAGACAGGAAGGGAATCACCTGCGCACAGATGGCATTGAGCCGCTTCACGATCTCAGCCTGCAGGAGAGAGAGAGAGAGAGTTACACACACGTACACATATACACACATATATACACATACACACACACACATACACACACACACACACATACACACACACACACACACACACACACATACACACACACACGCACATACACACATGCACACATGCACACACATTATACACATACACACACACACATACACACACACACACACACACATACACACACACACACACACATACACACACACATACATACACACACACACACACACACATACACACACACACACACGCACACACATATATGCACATACACACACACACACACACACACACACATACACACACACACACACACACACACACACACACACACACACACACACACACACACACATACACACACACACACACACACACACACACACACACACATACACACACACACACACACACACACACACACATACACACACACATACATACATACACACACACGCACATACACACACACATACATACATACACACTGAAAACGAGCATTAAACACATGCACACCCCTCACAAACACCGAGAGAGTGATAGAGAGAGAGAGAGAGAGAGAGAGAGAGAGAGAGAGAAAGAGAGAGGTAGTATGTCTGCCCTGCCCTATATTACTCCTGATTACATCTTTTTAATTGATTAACCGTTTTTGCCATTACCTGCTTAATCTTCCGATTAATTATTAATTAGCTGGCTTTCAGGGATGAAGTTGTCATGGAGACGGCTGAGCCAAGTAGGGATGTTGGGGACACGTAGTGTATTGCCGCACCCATGAGCTCGTCCCACCATACCCTGCCACCCCCCCCCCACAGGGGGGTACAGGAATAACAGCGATTAAAACCCAAGACTGATCAGGAACACGGCACATCTGATAAAAGGAGTCCAGAAGCAATCAGAGATTCAGCTCACTGATTGAGGCTGATTAGCTGACTAAAATCACCCCCTTTAATTAATTATTCACTCAATTAAATTCAACTCAAATGAGATCCAACGGCGTGACAACAAACAGGATCGAATTGACAAAACATTCAAAGATGCAAAATTAGAATAATTCTTACAATCTCGAGTAATCATAATAAGTAATTATCATTGGCTGTTAAACATAACTGAGGCCTGTAATCTTCTGAATAATCTTACTGTACAGTGAAACTGGTGGTGTTTGAACTATATACCTCCAGTATTAGACCACAACATTTTAACTCTCTTCCAATACTGACCACAGTGTTTTAACCCTCTACACCACCAGTACAGACCACAACATTTTAACTCTCTTCCAGTACAGACCACTGTGTTTTAACCCTTAACCCTCTACACCACCAGTACAGACCACAGTCTTTTAACTCTTCTCCAGTACAGACAACAAGGTTTTACTCTCTACTCAGTCACACTGCATGCAAGTCCCAGGAGGAAGGACTTAATTCATAAAAACACACCTGAGAAAACCTGAGTTTCCCTAGAAACAACCTCACCTCACACCCCCACCCCAACCCAAACCCCCCAGACCCCCCCCCCCCACCCCAGCATGCAGACACTCATACCAGACTGTCTGCTAACAAACAAAAACTAAAGTAAAAAAGAAAGCATGTTATCATGAATGTAATTTTTTTTTTGGCCTAAATCAAACAGTTGTGCCCCCCCCCCCCGCCCCCCCCCCCCCCTGCCCCCCCCCCCCCCCACTCTGAAGACTGCGGCGTCGTTACAGGATGCGGGCTATTGCCGTTGTCACCGCCGATATTTGTCACGGTAATGTAATTAGGCCTCTGAAATGATGCATTGCCGCTCCGGGGCGCGGCTTTTATTAAAATCCTCTCCTCTGCTCAGCCGAGCGCGGCTCCGGCCCAGATGAGGAGCAGACAGGCAGCTTTAGGGCGGCGCGTGCGTTTACCAGCGCCATGTTTCCGCAGCGCGCCCGGGGGGGGGGCGCGTCCGAGAGACTCCGCCCCCCCGTGCCCGCGTTTCGATCTCGGCCCCCGTCCCGATCGAGATTCCGACGCCGTTCGTCCGGGACGGAACGGGGTCCGCACTGGGCTCAGACAGCGCGCGTAGCGAAACTTGCAAACTTGCAGGCGGCGGCAATAAAAGAGTTTAGCGACGCCCTGGTTAGGCGGGGCCGCGAGCCCGTTAGCACGTTAGCGCATTAGCACGTTAGCGCCGGGGGTTCTCCAGAGTCAAACGCGGAGGATAACTGGGTCAGGAAGACAGGCCCCTGTTCTTTGTGCCGGGCCCTGTTTAAAAAAAAAAAAAAAAAAAAAAAAAAAAAAAAAAAAAAAAAAAAAAAACGAAGACACAGCGGGGAGTGGTACGGAGTGATTAATGCTGCCGTGGCGACCGAAGCGGGCGCTAGAATCGATCCTGTCAGCAGCTGCGGCGGCGCGCTCGCATAAAGCGCCGTTTATCCCGCGGAGACGGCCCCGGGCCGCCGCGCTCAGCGGCTCTTTGTCCTCCCACTTCCTGTACGGGGGAGCGAATTAGCCCGGCGCACAAGGGCTTTTTAGAGGAAGCCTCGCCGGCCCCCCCCCCCCCCCCCCCCCCCCCTCCGCCCCCCTCCGCCCCCCTCCGAGTCAGCCGTCAGGCGTGCGCCCAGCTAGGCCTCAGAGCCTGGAGCACGCTTCCCTCTGTCCCTCATCCCACCATCCTCTCTGTCTGTCAGATAACCACCTCTCTCTCTCTCTCTCTCTCTCTCTAAGGACAGACCCATATGAATGATACTGCAGCTACACTATAATGTCTGGCCCCACTGTTCTGCCACTGACTGAGCATTTTAATTGGTCTGCAAACCCAGCGTTCTGATTGGTACACTGATGTTCCCTACACACAGAATGGACTGAGATTCCCAGGAGCGATGCCTGATTGTGTTTCTTTTTGTACATGTATGCGTATACGTTATGCGTACATGTCTGCATAGGGATTAAACTGCAGGATTCAGAACTAACACACACTGTATGGCAGAAGAGTAACTGCTTTCTGCTCAGTACTGGTCTTATGAGGTCATATAGCTGAGGTAACACACACACACACACACACACACTTTCTGCTCAGCACTGCTCTTATGAGGACATATAGCATACACATACACACACACACACACACACACACACACTTTCTTCTCAGTACTGCTCTTATAAGGATACATAATGCAGGTAACACACACACACACACACACACACACTTTCTTCTCAGTACTGCTCTTATAAGGATACATAAAGCAGGTAACACACACACACACACACACACACGAGACCCACAGCAAACGCACATAAAGATAAGCGCGCGCTCTCCGCTCGGGGGACAGGAGAAGGCGCAGTCGCTGACGGACGCGGCGCTAACGAGCTCGCGGTAATTAGGCCCCGGTCCCCGTGACGACAGGCCCGCGCGTCTGTTCTGTCCTCCGAGCGCGCGGCGCGTCGTGGGCTCTGCGGTGCAGCGCTGATCTGCGGCTTCACAGAGGGATAAACAGGGCTGCGCGTCTGCGGGGGGGGGGGCTGCGCGTCTGCGGGGGGGGGGGGGGGGGGGGGGGGCGGTGGGAGGGGGGGGGGGCGCTGCTGTAATTGCCTCGGTATCAGTCGCACTCCTGAACCTCAGGACAACAGCGGCAGATTTCTGCGGGGGGGGGTGGGGGGGGGGGGGGGGTGCTTCCCACCGGCCCAAAACCCGAAACCTGCTTATCACACTACTGCTGAGATATCACCTGCCTGCTGCACACCTGCGCGTCTGTCACACACCTAAGCACAGCTGTGTGTGTGCGCGTGTGTGTGCGTGCGTGTTTGTGTGTGCGCATGAGTGTCTGTAGCTTCAGGGAGAGGGTGGAGTATTTTCTCTCTCAAGGAAGAGCTTCCTGTTTGCATCTCATCTTAATTACCCAGAATCCCACAACAGGCCTCCCCACGGAATAAGATCCTAATCACATCACAGCCTGTTCACACACACACACACACACACACACACACACGCACGTACACACAAACAAACACAGACACACACACGTACACGCACAACAGAGAATAACAGAGAGA